>CAVNZK010000324.1:0-168048 GCA_963693345.1 Pieris melete | reverse complement strand
GCCGAACTGTCCGCCGGGCGGCCCTCCTTCCGCACGAGACACAGCCGTCCCGTCTTCCAAGCCACCGGGAACCGTCCACCGCGCAAACACGCGGTGTACAACTCCCGGACGGAGACCTCCATATGAGGGAGGACTACTGCCAGGACACGCGCATGCACACCATCCGGGCCAGGTGCTTTCTTGCGGGCTTTGAGACGGGTAAGGATAGCCTCCATCTCTATATCAGAGACTTCCGGAGCTATCCCTTCCTCTCCGCCCGCCACATTCCCCACAGACGCCGCCATATTCAGAGGGATAGTGTCAGGAGGCAAAGGAAACAGATCCGCCACCACTCGCTTCAGGAAGGTCGGTTCCAGACTCTCCACGAGAGGCATCCCCGAACCTTTCAGCCTCTTACGAGCCAATCGGTAGGGGCGCCCCCATGGATCATCATTCAACCCCCGAAGCATCTCCTGATGAGTCCTTTCCTTTGCCTCACAGATAGCCCCCTGGAGAGCCTTCTTGCGATCATTATAGATCAACCGAAGGCCCTCCGTGACATTGGGGCTACCTGCCCTCCTCCGGCGGCTCCTGTAGTAAGCCCTTCTGGCCTCACCACATGCGCCTCGGAGATTGCCAATCTCCGACGTCCACCAGTAGACCGCTCTCCTCCCTTTCGGCGGCCTCCATTTGGGCATTGCCGCATCCGACACCCTTCGGAGACTTAGGCTCAGACTGCCAGCTCCTTCATCTACATCCAGAACACCAGTGGGCGCACACCACCCCTCGACAATTGCCACCTCCTGCGCAATCTGACGGTCCAATCGGCATATGGACCAGCGAGGAAATCTCATCCGAGTCTGCCCCCGCACACCCCACCTCATCGAAGTAGAGACCCACATCCGGATATAACGATGATCCGATAGGGTCTCCACACCGTCCAGCACAGTCCATGCCGTCGTTACCCGGGCCGCCGCCGCAGAAGCAAGGGTCACATCCACCCTTGAACTGCCCTGCGGGCGGACACAGGTGGGCTCCGTTCCCTCATTTAAGAATACGAGGCCCAACTCCGCCGCCCACTCCTCTAGAACCGGGCCCCTCCGACACGACACCCTGTCACCCCAGGTGGGAGACCTCGCATTAAGGTCTCCCATGGGGATAAGGGGCCGCGGAAGAGCCCTCCGTATGGCCAGGCCCATGGCATCAAGGAAACCCTCGAAATGGCTCAGACGCTCATTGGGGGAAAAATACGCTCCGACGAACGTCCATTCCCCCCAATCAGCCAGAACAAACCCAGAACCTCTCTCTCTTAGAGAGAGGAGGTCCATGCGGCCGAGCAATCACAGCCGCATCACCTCGAAGGTCCCCCACCCATGAGCTCTGTCGCGACACATAGTAGGGCTCAGTTACAACGGCCGCCATCACCCCCCACTCCGCCATCGACTGCAGGAACAAGTCCTGAGCCGCAGCGGAGCGCCTTAAATTCCCCTGAAGGAGGCTAGTAAGGCTGTCAGACATTTTATTTGTTTGACAGCTCTACACCAACCTCCATGGGAGCGTTCCCCACCACCGTGCTGGACGCTACAGGGGCATACGGGGCCCCCCTCCGCCTTGGAGGGTTGCAAGCCCTACCCCCCATTTTGTGGTCTGCCGGCTTCCCAGCCGCTGAGCAGACACACAATGCAGCTCTTTCGAGCTGCACTCATGGGCCTTGTGACCTACAACCCCACATCTAAAGCATGCCGCCATGTCCACCGCCGAGGTACAGGTGACCCTCACGTGACCCAACTCCTGGCACTTATAGCACCTCAAAGGGCGGTCCTCTCGGATTTCAACCCGACAGGAGCTCCACCCAATGAGGAGCTTTCCTTGGCACACTTTCTGGGCGGCGGCGACCGGACACATGAGGAACATCTCCCCCAAGCCCCGTATCCCACACCTCAAAATCTTACCCGGCTTGATCGCTTCAGCCGGGCACCCACCCATGGCAGCCACCGCCTCCGTCACATCCCTCTCAGTGACGCTGTCGTCAAGGTCCCGAATAAGGAGGTCCGCACATTTGACGGGCCTCCCCACCAAGGCCTCCCCCGACAGCACCACACGAAGCCTGTCCGCCAGGGCATCAGCCTTCTCCTCTCTGTCAACCCCCGGCACCTCCAGCATCCGAGCTCCCGTTGCCGTTAGCCGGATGCTGATACTTGCAATACCAATCTCAGCCAGGCTTATACCGTTTCTGGCCTTGGTTAAGACATCGGCATACGTTACCCCCCGCTCCACCGCCTCCCTCCGCAATGTGATGACCACTGCGGAAGTTTTCGGCGGAGTTAGCGAAGGCTGCACCCTGACAGACCTCTTTATAACTGCCACTGGCCCAGCCGAGGGCCCTGCGCCGTGACCCACTCCACGGTCCTGTGCCTGGCCGACACGGCCACTTCCCCCACTCACAGGGGGAAGGACCGGCGCAGCGGGAGAACCACTCTTCTTTCCCTTTCCCTTCTTTTTTTTGGTGACGGTCGCCCAGCTTCCGTCACTAGGAGCCCCAGAGCCCCGGGGCCCCAAAACACCTGGGGCCTCCGGGACTCTGCTTCCCTCAAAAACTTCGGAGCCCTGTGTCCCCACCACAATCGGAGCCACCGTGTCCCGATCCCCCAATGAACCCTCACGAGTCCTTGAGCCCTGGGGCCCCGTAAAATTCGGGACTCCGGGGCCCTCGCTCTCTACAAAAAGCTCGGGGGCTCTCGGACCACGGGCCGATGCTGCCAGCGGAGGACGCAGCACAGGCTCAGGGAGGAGCCTGTCCCCAATCCCCGCAAGCTTGGCATCCAACATGCCCCCAACAGCCCGCATCACATCCCCCATAAGGTTCTCCCTTACCCCGTCCAAAAGCCCCTCCATCATTTGACGGAGGGCATCTGGAGTGGAGGGACCCTCCACCGACACGGAGGGTGCCTTTGACTGCGCAAAGTGCGCAGTGCGTTCATTAAAATCCCTCCTAAGGGCCGCAAGCTCCAGACCCAGGTCTTTACCTGGGCCCTCAGGCGCACATTGTCTCTTTGGAGACGTCTATCCTCATCCCCCCTGAGGCATCTGTCGGCGAGATCCTCCACCATCTCGCCCATTTCTTTCGCCGCAACCTTTAGGTCGCGGACAAACGCACCTTTGAGATTTCCCGACTTCACCGCAATCTCTATGATTTGGTGAACCCGGGCAGCCGACTTCTCCTTGATCTCAGGAACCCCCAAGAAAACCACTGCGTCCTCGTAATCCTCCCATGATGAGAGGGGCCCGTCCGGAGCCTTCACTGAACAAGCTGAGGCCCCACCCTGTAAATGGCCCCCAGCACCACGCTTTTCCTCTCCAGGGAGAGTGCAGGCCTCAAGATCACGCAACTCACCCTGCGCCACCTCCAAACCCACCACATGAGAAGCCGCCTTTTTTGGTGGCTTACCCTTGGCAGGTGGAGAAGAACCTCCCTTCCCATCCCGCCCTGGGCTCTTACCATGAGCCCGCTTTCTTAAACGAATGCCAATGGGCACATCGTCGTCACTATCGGACGACGACGGAAACTTCCCCATAATCCTCCTCATGAATGAAGATGCATGTATGAAATGAATGAATACAATGAAATAATTTAATACACCACACACTTAACTAAATTAAATTAAGATTAACTCTAACTTAAAATTAAAATTAAAATTAGACTTAAAATTAAATATATAGTCTCAATCCACTTCGGTGTAAGCTTCGGATCTTCCACGTTCACTCACTGCGGTGTGAGAGACGTCCGCCAACACCGTCGCGTCACAGCGCCTCACTTGACACCAAATTTACGACAAGATGGCGTCGAATATTGTAACATAAATTATGAATGATGCTAACAACAATATCTCAGCCTTCCCTTGTTCAAACCAGACTATCTTGATACCAATCAAACCGCCTTATTGAGACGAAGGCGATGGTAATCTCCTCTAGGTCACCAGACCACCCTCCAAAATAAGATGGTTTAAAAACCACCTCAAAACTAAAAGTAATTTTTTATCCAACTCTGTGAGCCGATTTTAAAAATAAAAGTACTCACATAGTCACTTCAATCCAACATATAGAATTACTTCTAAAAACTTATATGTCGTCACGACAAAAACAACACATACACACCGGGTCAATTTCCCACTCACTTTTGCCTTGTAGTTATTAATGTTTATAATTTACAAGGCTCACACACACATCAAAATGATCAGAATAAAATCCTGAATCTTATGAAACCATTCACGAAATTATCAGACACAAAAAATCCCACATCGGATTTTTATAGCCGCGGAGCGAACGAAAACGCAGTTGTCGCTACGACAGCTCGACGCGTACAAAAAGGAATGTCCAATTACTTAACCACTTGTAATTGCCACCCTCGGCCTAGAGCGTATTGCTACGTTCTAAGCCTACACAGGAGTATCGATATAGTTGGGTGCCCACTGCACACTATAGAATCTCAACTGTGCCCACTATGTACGGTTTAAGCACTCGCCCGGCACCGTACAGCCCTACCAAAGGCCGAGAATAAATATAAATTTACACTCGGACCGGGAATCGAACCCGGAACCTCACACCCACCACGGTCACATACAAAGCCGCTTGGCTATGAGGCCCTTAACCTAACCTAACCTAACCTAACCTAACCTAACCTAACCTAACCTGACCCACCCGGATATAGTATCCACAATTTATACAGCCGTGGTGGAACCCACTATAACTTATGCAGCGGCGGCATGGGCCAAGGCAGCCGGAAAAATATGTGTCCGCAAAAAATTGAATACTATTCAAAGGGGCTTCACTCAAAAGATAGTAAAGGCGAATAGGACTGTGTCTCTGAATGCAGCTCTGGCTCTTTCTGGTGCTCTCCCACTCGACCTGCGTATAACTGAAGTAGCCACCCTATACATGGCGAAAAAAGGCCACTGGGAGGGCCTTTCGGACGATATCGAGGTCGAAAATAAAACAGAGTATTGCAAGATGGACCATCCCGCCGAGGAGCCACTGCTAAAATTCAAACTTGTTTCAAACGAGGAGGACTTGGCGACGAGCTCGGGGGGACAAGTGCAAATATTCACGGACGGAAGCAAAAGCGATAAAGATGTCGGTGCCGCTTTTTCCTGGTGGAAAAACGGGGCCGAAGTAAAGTCTAGGAAATTTAAGCTTTCATCATATTGCACAGTGTTCCAAGCGGAGGCGTTCGCCTTGCTGGCAGCCACAAAGGACATGAATGCCGCAAACGACAAAACCTGTGACATATATTCAGATTCTAGGTCAGCACTTCAGGCGGTTGTCAATGGCAACTCATGGCACCCTCTTATAACGAAAATAAGAAGAAACCTCAAGATAGCAAAGGAAAATAACAAGGAAATAAAACTACATTGGATAAAGGCTCACTGTGGTCTTGCGGGCAATGAGAGAGCTGACGAATTGGCCAGAAACGCAGCAAATAATCTAAAGACTAAACCGGCGTACATAAAATGCCCGATATCCTACATAAAAAGGGCCATACGTCAAGAAACAATAAAGAAGTGGGAGCAGAGGTATGCGGAGAGTGAGCGGGGTCTGGTGACTAAGGTGTTCCTACCCGACATAAAATCGGCATACAATTTTGTCAGACAAAACAGACCACAGAGAAACTTAGTGCACGTCATGACGGGCCACGGCCCTTTTGCCAGTTACTTACACAGATTCAATTTAAAGCGCGACCCGTCATGCCCGTGTGACAACACCACGCCGCAAACGTCCCTGCACTGTCTGCTTAGTTGTCCAATGTTTGGAGTCGCGAGGCACGAGGTGGAGGAAAAAACTGGAATTTCTTTAAAGGAAAACGAGCTCCCACGCCTAGTGTCCCGCGACGACACTCGGACATGCTTAGAGGAGTTTTGTGACAAAATTATAGAAAGTGTCCGCAGACTGAACAGGGACTGTAGCATGCCAACACACACGACTGATATCGACGCCGTAGGGATGAGGCCTTCTCATGGCGGCGCGTCCTGACACAGCGTATTGCCACATTGAATTTGTTAACTAAGATATATAAATAAACAATGTAATAATGTAATAATGTAATTTAATGTAATAATTTAGTGTAGTGTAGTAGTAGTGTAGTGAATAAGAAAATAAATATGCAATATATAAAAACATTCACTGAAAAAACATATGTAACTTACTAATTTTGAAATAAAAATATAAACATCACGTGTTTCAATCTAGCTCGAATTTCCACGGCCCGGGGATAAACTTCGCCCGGGGAGTAGGCTGATTAGGAAAAAAAAAAAAAAAAAAACCTTTAACCTAACCTAACCTAACCTCGTCGAAGACGTAATATACAAGCTTAGACTTCT
Organism: Pieris melete; assembly: GCA_963693345.1. Taxonomy (NCBI): domain Eukaryota; kingdom Metazoa; phylum Arthropoda; class Insecta; order Lepidoptera; family Pieridae; genus Pieris; species Pieris melete. The sequence goes on along the minus strand of CAVNZK010000324.1, from coordinate 161,695 downwards.
TATGTTGTGTTTGCCATGTAACGTTATCGCGTTTTACTTAACATCTAGCGCCATCTAGTAGACTTGATGAAAAACTAAAAAAAAAAAAAACAAGAGACACTAAAAGTGGGTTGGGTTTGGTTGATACCAAAATATATAAATTAACTTTTGTTTATATCAGTGATTTGCTACTACACTCGCGAGCAAACAAATCGACTCAAGCGCTACCTCTGCATTTAAAGATTGTTTTAAGTGAAAGTATACAACATTTTAATAAAAATGATATGTCATTTCAAAGCTTAAAACTTCAGCTTTTATGAGATGTCATCATTATTAATAAACACGTATCCTTTTTTGTATTATTGAAAAATTGGATTTTGAGTAAAGGAGTTGTGTTCAGAATTGACAAATAAAGAACGTTTTTTTTCTTAAAGAATATAACATTTATTGGTTCACTATTTGGTATTGCTCCCCCCTAGCTTTTATTCAGCCCGTATTCGGTTCTTCATCGACCTTTTTAATTTTTTGACGGTGTCTTGAGGAATACCTTCCCACGGATTTATGTCTGGACTGAGCGCAGGCCAGTCCATTGTGCGCAAATCGACTTCTCGTGGAAACTGCTGAGTAACGCGCGCTGTGTGGCATCGAGCTTTGTCATGCATTAGGATGAAGTCTTCTGCGTAGGGCACGATATGTTCCAGGAGAATATTTGTGATGTACCCATCAGGTGTCGGTCCTGCTCTTCGGCCTACTCCAGGCACGAAAACGAGCTGGGTTTTACCCTCCAACGAGATACCAGCCCACATCATGCAAGAACCGCCATCATAGGCAACGATTTCTGCGAATCAGCATTGGGAAAATCGCTCTCCCGGATGCCTGTAGACCCGGCCTCTTCTGTCACTGCCATGCAGACACATCCTGCACTCGTCAGTGAACAGGATCGACCGCCATTGCCCAATGCTCCAGTTAAGATGTTCTCGAGCAAACCGTAGCAGAGCTTGCCGGTGGCCTGCAGTCAATTTGTCCCCGTTGCAGGCCTTGTTGGAGTCAGGTTGGCTTCCTTCAGATGTCTTCTTACTATCCACTCACTGACAGCTATACCTCGAACACGTCTCAGCTCGCCTTGCACGTCGACACCCGTAAGGTGCCGATTTTGCAGGGAGGTTGAGACAATGAAACGGTCGTCTCGTTCAGAAGTACAACGGTGGCGGCGGGTTGTTGGTCTCCGAGTGAATGCTCCAATCTCTTGTCTATCGTCTGTATATTCGGGATACAGCAGACTGACTCAAGTGAAGCTGGGAAGCGACTACTCGCTGACTGAGTCATTGTTGCAATAAGGCAAAAACTTGAGCGGCTTCTTGAGGTGTGGTATCCATGGTTTCTTGAAAACAATGAATGCAGGTTGTGGAGATGTGTATCGGTTAACTGTTGATAAGCGACTGATAAGGGTTGAAGGGTAACGGGGGTTTTATAGGGGTAGAGGGTAGCGCAACTGGCTGGTAGCGTAGTGAGTAATTTGTCCCATACGCCCTAATTGCGCAAATTACCATGTTGGTAGTTGTTTTATTTCATCGTGTTGAAGTTTTTTTTAAAGCTTAGGTTTTAAGCTTTCAAATGACATATCATTTTTATTAAAATGTTGTATACTTTCACTTAAAACAATCTTTGAATGCAGAGGTAGCGCTTGAGTCGATTTGTTTGCTCGCGAGTGTAGTTTAAGTTTTTGAATGCAAAACCTGGTTAAGTCAGGAATTAAGAAAAATTGTACGTTATGTATTTGATCGTTGTATTTTTGGCAGTTTTATTAATTAACCTTTGTCTTGTTTAGTGGGAAAAGCCATCGAAGCGGTTTATATTACGCTCTTACCTACTAATAGTTAGGAATCGATTTATATTAAATAAACAAGTAGTAACTATTAAATTAGGGTTAAATAATTAAGCAGCATTGGTACAAAATAAAGAAAATGTTTATTATCACAAAAGCACAAAGTTAGTGATACATTGGCGAGAGCACACAATAACAGTAGTAGTACAGAACAAAACCAAACTCTCCTCTTAACAAGACAGTGTTGCCTTACAAAAATACAATCAATTATTGTAGAATTGAACATTAACAGTAACATAAAAATTTTTTGAGTCATAGTTATTTTTATTTAAATAAGGCACTTCTGTCGATTAACTTCCTTAACATGTTCCATAGTATTAATAGAAAAATAAGGAGATAACACACACAGGTGAATCAAATTAAATACATTATTAATGAAGATGTATTTATACTTAAATATGTAGTTAAAAACCGAAAAATCATAATTAACTAATAAACGTAAATGTTAATGGCAGTAATAAAACTTAATATCTTGTTTGCGAGCTGTTCTATAAAAAAATAAATTCAATTGTTCAATTCATAAATCCTAACGTTAGATGCTGTGATGATTCATAAAATTGTTTAGGTACTTTGTAAACTTATATACCTCCATGCATTTGATGCATAACGTAGAAAGATCTCTCCAGTTAAATAAAATACATCCTGGGCCATTTAAAAAAATTGTGATTATTTTTAACACAACGATTGTAATTAATAATAATAGTTATTGTAAAGATATAATTCTTCCCAAAATCTACAAACACATTGGTTTTGTAATAAATTTCTCATATATTATATGTTAAAACTAAAGTGAGTATTCCTCTAACTTCGATCCACGACGTTTATTATTTGTACATGATATACCGAGAAAATTTATACAGCTAATTTGTAATAGTACCACAAACCAAACTAGATAAATCATATTTTTATTGCTGTTATCTTAAAATTAACTTAAAGTAAACATTACACTACTTAGCTGCGCAGAAAAAAAAATTCAAAGATTGTAGGTTTTCTCAAGATTTAGGGTAGAATGACTGCCTCTGAGAGGACACTAACCACAAAAAAGTCTGTATATCACCGATTCTGTGTTTTCTTTGGAATTACATTAATAAAGAGAGCAAAAGCCATTCTGCTAATCCTATGTAATGAAATTATGAGAGAGGAATCATTGCGGAAAAGTTACAACTGACAACCCTATCTCACTAACTGACCAACCTAGTCTTCAGCAATAATTTGAAAGTTAGGTAATGGATCAATTACTTGAAATAGTGAAAATAAAGCGCTTATTAGGTTATTAGGTTAATAATATTTAAAAAATATTTGTTTGTAAATTATAAGAAATTTTAAAACGTTTCGTTGTTAAGCTGAGAGCTGCTATAAATAAGGATTTGCCGCATATATCACGACGACGCGACATTTCGCGACGTCGTGTTGCAGATATTATATCGCTACTAACTTCAACAAAGCCTTAGCCTGTGCTCCCCAAGGTGTGATTCGTTTAGAATAGATTGTAATATATATTTATATACATTTCAATAGTTGAACCTAAATGCTATTCAGCCCACTTTTGTACCCACCCTTTTCTATGACCATTTTAACATGACTTTTTCTGTACACCGATATGAAAAGGCCGACCACTGACGCGACCTTCACCTTTGAAGACAAACAAATAACGCCGTGGTGGTCTAGTCGGCTTATTGATCGTCGAAAAATCACTTAAATATCTCAGAACCACTTTTTAATAAACCTTTTAATTTCATTCAATTATTAAACTCCTTTTGGAAAACCACCTAATAAATTAAATTATTAAAATACCTTTTTTGGAGATTCTTGAATACAACTTAAAATTTTCCTGCTAGAATTGCATAGCAAAAGTCACTAAGGGGCTATTTGCCCAAAAATTATTGTTGTTTCCACTATGTATTTGCGTGTTGTGCCCACGAGAATGTAAGTGCGTCCTCCTATTTCACCATGCCTCCTGCTGATAGAGGACAAAACTTTGTTTTTAATTTATTTTATTATTATTTATTACTAAAGATGTCATGTGGAACATGGTGTAATGGTTGCAGCTCCTTACAAACGTTGTGTAAAACAAAAACTTGGCGATTAAAAAGAGTGGCGGAGAGTTTATTTCCAGTTATTCCGTTCTACGCCCTTGATTTGAGAACTGGCACTAAAGTAAGCATTACATATAGGGGAAGGTCGGGACCCTTCGTACGGTTTTCACATTTTATTTATTTCTCTTTTTCTTTTTCCATGAATTAGTCATCTGATAGCTTAAATTTATAGTCTATCTGAGATTCATATTAAAAAATGACAAATGATTTCATCTGATGGTTCAACCATAAATATGATTTAAACTAAATCTGGAATACGTACGAATCTACCCCATCAACGGGGCACCGTCGTACGGTGTGGGGTAGTCCCGTACGTGCGATTAAAACGACACATGTTAATCAAAATTAATTTATTAGCAATGAAATTAAACACAAAAATAAAGATTTAATTTTGTATTAAACAAAAATAAAATACTTTTCTTATAGTGAACAAAAATTACATAACTTTTCTTATGTAACACAAAATTGAATTAGTTAGGTATCTTAAATTTAGAATCACATTTCTTAATCTTTGGTGCGGATTAGCACTTTTTATTTTCGGGTGTGGCAGTATAAATTCGTGGTTTTCCTGGCCGTCGTCGTTATTTTGTTTGTTTTATTACTTCTTACAACATGCGGATGGGGTCGAAATGCCTCTGGTGTCAAAACTGACTTCGAAGGAACTACTATTTGATGGATTGGTAAATTATTCAAAGCATTAGGTTCACAAGCATCAAAATCAACCTTCATAAAGATAATAAAAATAGGGGTATTAATATATATTTACATCGACGATAGCAATGATAGCAACACAGTACAAAGTTAATGCAAATATTAACACACTAACACAATCTTTCCTACCTACCAGAGGGTTTAGTCAAGATGCCTTAACAGTAGTGTATGTAGCAAGTCGAAAACTTAATTTGTATGAAAATGACAGTTCGTGTCGACAAAATATTTTCATACAAATTTAGTTGTACAATTCGTTCAAATGTGCCCCATCTAGTGCTGTCCGAAAGTACCCCACTAACTGAATAACAACAAAATATAACTTATTTTAATATAAATAGGAAAACGTCATAAATTAAGTATTGGAGACGTATCTTAAGTATATTTTGCCAGTTACTGATAGAATACTCTACACGAAAACTTATTTTATCTACGGTAACAAGAGACAAAATCGTTGATCAAAAAATTACTTACCAAGCGCGAAAACACGTCCATGCCTGTAACTTCACTCTCATCGGTGCGAATTTCACGAAACTTCGTTGATGTATAGTTGGTACCTCGACTCATGCACACATACAAAAACAAGAATATACTTTGTTTCGTTCAAGTTTTATTTTGACTGTATGAATGTGCCCCGCGTACGAAGGGTAACGATCTTCCCCTACATTTCTTTTTTTGACGATCATATATATTATTAAATGATTTTTGACTTGACTGAGTATAACTCTAAGGTAACAAATATATATAATAGTTTTTTTTTTAATTAGACATTTTTTTAGTTAGACAAAATATGAATAGATGGAGTCTCTATTATTAAAATATCCTATCATTAAATTTTCACTATTGTATAAATATAATAACATTAATTGTATCTTCAAAGTTCTATATACACAGAAATAGCTAGAGTTGCTTACGTCGTAGGAATTCCTCGCAGGAAGTATACGCAGTTCCTAGCACCATTTTAAACACTAGTCGACAACTCTAAAAATCGCAAGAGCTTAATTATTTTATTATTATGGGTTTACAAATCTTTACATAAATCGTTTTGTATATTATTTGTATGACAGTTTTATAATTTAATTCGGCATTCGGGCGTCGTTCGTCGACGAGTTTTACAAAGTTTTAATTGAAAAAATATTAAACGTCACCGACTCACGACCTGTGTTAAAGCAAAATTTCCCATTTGTATTTTCCTCCGAGATTACGCCTACTACATACACATATATTAATATTATTATATACCTATGTTATTTTTAATGGGGGGCAAACGAGCGGCGGGTGGTAAAGTTTATCGCCGCCCATGAACACCTGCAACATTAGGAGGTTTGCAAGTGCGACACAGAGAGTACCTACGCCTCTTAGTTTTATCAAAACAATCCAAACATTAAATTTGAGGAAACCTTTTCTAAAACTGAAGAGTGAACATATTAATAAAAGTAACACTGCATCGGCCGGGAATCGAACCCGGGCCGCCCGCGTGGCAGGCGAGCATTCTACCACTGAACCACCGATGCTTCGATTACTTGGTAAAAAATATTAATCATATAACTAACATAATTGTATTCTAGTAGGATATTTGCGTGCTGACTACGTCAAGGTCAACTGCTTTCTTTTCCATTCGGGCGCTTGGACACGACGGATGCGTGATAAATCAAAATTAAAAACCCGTCTGATGGTCAAGAGTTAAAGAGATTTTAAATTTTACTACTTTTATTGCTATAGGTATATTTGATTTGAATAAAACAAGTTTGTCATACCTACGTTTTGTATTTGTATGTTTTCGATTGAATTAATTCATATGGGGAATTGTTGATTACTAGATATAATTAAATAATAATAATAAGGCTTTATTTGTTTATACAATAAATATATATATATATATATATATATATACAGTCAAAACCGTTTATAACGACATCGTTTACAACGACCTATCGGTTATTATAACCAGATTGTATGGTCCCGTCCGAATCCCTAGTAAACTATTCAGTAAACAAACCGCTTATAACAACATCGGATACAGCGACATATCGCTTACAACGGCGAAAGTTTATCGATATTCATCGGCTATAACGACCAACCGCTTCTTTTTCAGCAAAACAAAACAATACAAACGATTTTAAATCTTATTTTTGCATTAAATGAATATTTAGGCATATTATTAACTACGCACTATCTACCAACGAACAGTTTCAGTCAACAATGATTTCCGAGGCTCTTAACGCTGTAACGATTTTGCAAAAATTTGTTGTCATTAACCAACAGTTTGATACTGGTGATACTCATACCTTGAGGAGTATGAAACGTAAAATGCAAAAAATATTTGAGACTGGGCTAAAAAATCAGACTGACTGATTACTTTTGTACCGAAATATTGCGTAATAAATATTTTTGTTTCTTTTTTGACTCGTTTACATATTATTATATTAACATACCATACCACATACCCATACCTACCTATTCTAGATCGATAACTTTGTACATACATATGTACTGTACTTGTGTATATGACATTGCTTATAACGACTATCGGATATAACGTCGACGACTATACGGTCCCTTCAATGTCGTTATAACCGGTTTTGACTGTATATAATAAACATAACAAAATAATTATTAGCTAGTTATACAGTCACCACCAATGTAACCGGTTGATTAAATATTAATTAAAAATAAAATTTTATTCTTTTTAAAAACGCTCCAGCGCGACCTCGCGTTTTGACTAGCTATCCTTGAACCGTAATTTTGCAATACACAATATGTACATACCTTTTTAATATTCAATATAGGTTTAATGTTTTATAAATGGGTGCTGAAACATGACAAATGTATGTTGAATTGTTGAACACCTATATAATATGTTTCATTATTAGTATACCTTTGTGTGGTGACACAATCGCAAATATACTCATAAGCGCAGTTAAGTTTTCAATCAAGTCTGTATTATTTATAAAAATAAGACAGTATAAACCATCGGGCCACAGTCGCAATCTCGCTTTGACCTCCTCCAAGCTCCCAGGGCTGTGGATGATTCATGTTAATAATTAATATCACTTAATTTTAACTTAAATCCGATTTAATTTTTCTTCTGCATGTACATTCCTACAGTATATACAAAATATAGATTATAAATTATTATTTGTAAAGACTACGTACTATTCCGCCGACTTGCTCCGACCTAAAGGGAGGAACCTCGATTAGTCTATTTGATCGGCCCGCCCAAACTCTCCAGTGGCTATGATCCAGAAGTTGTATATACGTACCATATTATATTGAATTATACTTTAATATTAAAAAGTTCACTGACAGCCCTTTTTTTCATCGCATCGTCTGTGCTGTGAATAAATATTGAAGCTCTCTTATCGAACGATACTTTTCCATTCACGTCCCATTAAAGTGATGAAAGTGGTAAGATATTGATAATTCTAATAAGGAAATTGGTTTGTTAGGTAAAGTTTATTGTGGTTCACTTTTAAAAAGTCAAAATTGCCCATTTATTTCCAATTGAGCGTTTTAACTGATGAATTTATAGAATTCATAATTCAATTCATGAATTCATCATTCACTCATCATCATAAGATTGCATTGACGTCGGAACGCGATGACCTCATCTCCCACTGGTCACAGGTTACCAGGTCTCATAGAAATCCGGCCTCATGGAATAGGTTCATCTTATTGTACTCGCGTTAAGACAACTCCCATCATTTTATCTTCCAACAGACTGCGTAGTATGACTTGAGGTTAGCTTACATCTTAATTTATACCCGCAATATTATTTTATTACAAATTATTTTTTTGATTACTTGATGGCGCTGTGTGGAAAGTATCAACGTTTCACATAAGCTACGATTTAAGGGCATAACCACCAAAAAGGCATGGTGGTCCCCATGACTGGTGTTCTTCTACCGCTTCCCTTGAATAGTTTACTAAGATGTAATATAACAAAAGCCTTAGCCACAGCCACGCTTGGCTGAGTCTGCTAGTAATTTATATAATTTGAGCGGCGACACTAACATGATCTTCAGAGAAACAACTTTTTGCAAGTTGTGCTGGTTTGCACAAATAATGCGTTTAAGCATTAACATTAAGTTATAAGCTTGCGTTTCCACTAAAGCAACTCCCATAACTCTAGATGAAGTCTTATATTTTTATTGGAAGTAATTTTGAGCTACATCCGTTGCGCTTTATATGTTGGCACAAGGACAAATGGCATGCAAACTAGGTCATCGTTGACAATATTGCCCACATTACTTTTATATAGGCTGCCGTCGGGCGCATCTACTTAGCCACCAAGTGATATGGGCTACGGTCCATAAGCTCAATGAAGGATCCAAAATTGACATCAAGGCTCACGGTTAAAATTTAAATGTTTGTGCTTTATTTTATTATTTATTTATTTATTTATTACAGATATACATACATTATCCTTAGAGACTATGCCAATACGATAATGTCGAGAAACTTTAAATAAAATATAATAAAGTAGGTACATATATAATATTAAACACATAATATACACAATATCGCTACTGTGAATTCACTCTGCGAACATATAAATATGTCCTATTAAAATGACCGCTAAGGACATGACATGTCTTGATTAAAACTTTGTGAGACACCAAGACCATGTCGACTTATTAATTAATTAACGTATTATTTTATCAAAAGGTAACTTACAACTTTTTGTTCAACCTTTTACTTTCTTGTCAACTTTAGAATAATCAATAATACATATTATATACTTGAGCAGGTACATCTTTGTGTCAGTGTGTATTCTAAATAACCAACTAGATGGCGTTAATATAATAAACTGCATAAGTATTTTATAAATAACAACGTGATATCTATTCCTTATATAAATGAATAAGCTTAATTAATACGACGTGAAGAGCTTGTAACTTAATATATATTTTTACAAGGTAATATATAATCGTACCCTAGTAGGCTTAGAGCTACAAGACATAACTATTAACATCTATTCGATGCAAGATGGCGCTTCTTGTCAATATTTTAGTGCAAGAAATGATTTCTCATAATATTATGAACTAATAAAATCATAATCCACCGGATTGAATTTAATAAAAATATTTAATAAACTTGAGATTTAGTTGACAAGTTAATGACGAGTTTGATCCAACGTCGAATGACGGCACGTCACTACGTAGACCCTAATAAAAGTTTTAATTGAAAAAATATCAAACTCGCCAAAAGCTTTCCGTTGAAGTTAAATGAAATTGTAGGTCCTGTACAAGTTAGGTAGACAGTACCCATCGGGGAAGGTAAACAAACACTGACAAAATATTATAATTTTTTGTTTAACTTTTTTCTTCTTATATATAAAAATTAAATCAACGTTAGATAGTGTCACAGTTCACAAAGATGTGATTTTAAGGATTTCGTTCTTCAAATTGTCTTTTTTAACATTTCTATTCCACAAGGCTGTATTTGACGTTCAATTTTTGAATTTAGAAGCTACAACCATCACGGTACCATACCCTGCCCCAGTAGTATGCTTTGTATTGTTCTGGCGAGGGCGCCACGTAGCGGCTATAACCTTTAACTATGCGTCAGCACTCGGCGGAATGGCGGAAGATGGCCGTCGCGTGTAAGCTGTAAATCATTTGTTTACTTGAATTTTTAAAGTTTTATATAAGGAAAGTCGTTTTGTTTCTAAAAATTGTGTTTAAACGTATTAAATCAGTGTAATTAATGCTAAGGGTTACTTTTTAGTAAACTTCTGTTCAGTGTTAATTCAAAAAGGTGTAAGTTTCTGTGATCGAGACGAGTTCTCTAGTGTTTTGTGTGGAATGTGCTGATAATATCATAGTGTATGCAGCGTTGTTGTTCATTAAACTATCAGGATTGAATTCCGAGCTTAAAAGGTAAAAAACGTTCTTTCATATGTTTATAAACTTTTAGAGTTTAATAATAGTTACTTTGTATACTAGAGAAACTTCACCGCGCATGTTCATTAAAGTTTCTCACTTAGAGCTTTTCAACTTTTAGTGTATATCTATAAAAAACTTTCTAAAATAATGGTCTAGATATTGAATTACAAGTATAATGTAATAATAATATCTAAAAGTATATCTCTTTACATAAAATAAATATTTTTACTTTACGTTAGTACTTAGTAAGCAGATTTCCTGCTTACCTTCTCCGGAAACTGGAGTAGCTATGTACATTGTACATATATGTATAAAACACATATAATAAACGTTTATTTAACTTTTTGGTAAATATTCCGTATCGCGGCACCAGCGATTTTGAGGCTGATTTTTTTTTATGACTTCGTCATGAGTTCTCAGCACTATAACTAGTGTTATTATGATGGCGCATGAAAAAAAATACTCAATTTATTTAAAAAAAATATAATCTTTATGATTGTGATGCCCTTAAGTTTCATAAGTATAGGATTTAATACTACTGACATAAGTAAAAACTAACACAGGTTGGACAAATGCTGAAATTTCAAAGTAGCCTAAAAACTTTTTATTTATCTTTTAGATTATTCAAGTGAATGTAAGAACCTCAAATCTAATATACTTTGCCTGCTGAATACAAACAATATTGGCAGCAGCTTAGCAGTTCTGGAAACTTTTTGAATACTTGTCACATACAGCGCGTTAGCAAGATTCAATACCCTGCTGAAATATATTTTTCAACTGCAGTCTAAAAAGCAACATATTCTGAAGAGTACAACAGGGTGTTAGTTTACAATATATTTAGAGAAACTAGTTTTTCTACATTGCATAAATTTATACCATACATTATTTTATTACTTGCTCTACAACATTACTCTACACCACAACTGTTATTTATATCAAATGCATTAGGTTAGTAGTTTAAGTAATTAGTAGTTAGTAAATAATGTTGAGAAACAACAGGGATCAACATTTAGGGGTGTGCTGACAGAAGTTACTTAGGCAAACTGAATAATTTGTATCTATTCTAAACATTGAATTATATTCATTTTATATATGCAAACACAGTAGTATTTATATTACACTTATGGAAATTTGACAATTAATGTTGCATCATTCAATGAGCTTCCAAGCATAGAACTCTAACAGTTGCCAGTGACTTCGGTCACACATTGCATCTGTCTCCAGCAGTTCAATGTTGTCATAATATGAATTTTGTATTTTGGATGTAGAATGCGACCATTAGTGGTTTATGGACAAAATTATACTGATTATATCAAATGGAACTGTCAACCTCCTTAACCAAAGAGCAGTTCTAATAAGTGCGAAAAATACTGGTAAAAATAGAAGTAGTAAAGAAATAAAAGAAAACATTAGGAAAGACAGGAGACAACATCGTATCGAAACAATAGAGAGACATATTAGACAGACAGGAGAAATAAAGAAGGCGTACAAAGAATTAAGTAACAAGAAAGAATGGATTGTTAAGATGGAAGATAGAAGAGGAGCGAAGAAAATTGGTAGACAAGAAATACTCAAGATCGCTACTGACTACTACACCGAACTTTACAAAAAAATAACACAAACAAGAGAGAAATAGACTTACCAGAGTACGAAACGGTACCTTACATCATGCAGGAAGAAACTGAAAAACCTATTGACACAGGGTAGAGTGGCCATAGAAAGGCCAGAATGGAGAAGGTTGGAGGAGGCCTTTGCCATCTGGCAAACGGACACCCAAAAGTGGAAGAAAAGTACAATATACGAAAAATAAAGAAAAATACTGGCATGTCCGAATAGAGGCTATAATAATAATAATATCAAATGGAAAGAAATACTATTAATTGTTTATTTTTAAAAGTATATATAAATACTTTTACCGCCTCACTTTTGGAATTAAATAAATACTCAATCATATTATAGTCTACATAGGGCAGTGGACGCATAATGGCTGGCTTAGTATTCATAAAGCATACATTACTTAGTCACCACTGTCCTATAACATAAACTATGATTAGCATACAATGTGCCAAAGCAAATAAAGACATAAAAGTATGTTGATAATATGATATTGTATGAATTAAAACATGCTCTTTTATAGTTTTGGCTGATAGATACTGATTACAGCAGAGTTGGTGTCCATCATTATTAATTTCTACATAATTAGGCTTCTTTCATAAACTATTATAATTCCTATTTGGTGGATGCAAAAAATAATATAATATGAAGAGGGTTCAAAATGACAAATATATGTATAATTTCTATAATTGGTTGTAGGGATTGAAGTATTATGGAAATTTGTAAAGTAAATTTATTTGAAGACACATCACAGACTTAATTTATTTAAATTTTTATACTACCTTTATATATTGCCGTCATATTTTTGGTGATTGGCGTTGATTTTACTATAAAGTTCACTTGGTATACATGATTATTAAAGACCTTATGTTATATTATAATGGTCTGAATTAAATGATTTTTTTTATTTATACTCTGAGATTTTACTTCACAGATAGCATGCGGTCGGTAATATATAAACTATAAAGAACAGTTACCAACGAACACGCGGTACTGCAAAGGTGATGGTATCGTGGGCTATCGCTCAGCTCATCGCTTAACAGGCCGTCTCGCAGGCTTCAAACTCGAGTCTGACATGACAAAACGAACGCTACTTATCGTGATCTGAACCGCACCGCCCGCGTCTCTGTAACGGAAACTATGAATATGCGTTGTTTATTAATACACATTCGGCGAGCAACATGAGCATATAAGCATAATATAATTTAAAAAAAAAACCCTACGAAAATTGAAGAGCGGACCAGTATTAACCTAATATTCTCAACCTCAGGGTCGTACTTTCGAAGTAGGCTGTGCACCAATGGAATTTATTTCTATGTGCGAAATTAACACTCGTTGTATTTTTTCATTAGAACATTAACAGTGCCGGAGCACTTAAAATTATTCTGACTTTTTAGACGGCCGATCCGTTTTCCGGTTCGTCGCTTCGGATTGTCCAAATAATTACCCTTGTCAGTTCGTCAGAAGGGAGGTGGAACGTAATACGCTTGTTAAGTATGTATTTTCTTCTATTCTATCAAACGAAATTTCTTAATTTGCCGTTTTTCACTTCGTTTTTCATATTTCTTTATTACAGTAACAGCCATACAGATAGTCGTACTTTGTTCAAATTTCTGAAATTCATCGACCACTACGCCGTAAAATAAAAAGCTATTCTAAATAAGCATTAGAATTTACAATCGTTTCTATAACTAGTAAATATAAATATAGTAAAACACACGGGTGTAAAAAACTTGTTTTTAAGTTATTTTTTGTCAGATTTACGAAACGTAACAACATAGACATGCGTGTGTGAGGCGTGAAATTATAGAGATAATAGGAGGTATCGGTTTGTAAATTATACGCTGCGGCTACAACATGTGTTGGCCCAAGAGGTCGGTTGAATGGAGGGGGCGGCTTCATACTGTAACCTATTAAGGTAGCTAAATTAAAATCATGAAACATTTAATTATTTGTAAATAAAGTGGTCATAGAATCCTTACTCTGTTTGGGAATTTAGGACCTTAGGACTTTAGGACTTAGGACGTAGGAGCTTGTGCTTTTAGTTTGCATTAACGGTCTTTTCTTGTAAGTTATAATTGCAAAATATATTTGAAAAAAAGTCTATAAATAAGTGACTAAGTTAATTCATGTAATTTTTAGTTCAGGAGTTCTAATTTGGTTTTTACCAAAGAAACTGGGAAGTTTCGTGTTGAGTTGGCGTAATAGACGTCTGAATTAATTACAGACATAAATTAAAAGAATTAATCTACCCGCTACAATAGTGGCCAGTAGCGACATGCTATTGCTGACTCTAGTTCAGTAAATTACTGCGGCTACTTGGCTAATGTGCTTACAGCGCGGTGACAACTTGATTAACTTTGCGTTTATAAATATTCAGCCATTCAGTACTTCGGGGAACTTACTATGAGGCACTCATTTCTTTACATCATTTATTTCATTTAAACCGCTGCAGATTACTTTGGCTGCAATATTTGCGGCTTTTTCTTCGCAGGTAACTAAAATAACGACTTAAACATTTTATATTATACATTGTGTCTACTAACTAACAATATATCTGATATGAAAATAAATAAGTCTCAACCTTTAACTCCATACTATTTAGTTATTTACATATTAAATAGGTATTAGTTTTGTTATTACACACTTTAAGTCAACAGTACAACAATTCAATTGTTATTGTTTCGCGTCTTGTAGGACCCAAAAGCGTCTTATCAACTTTCCATTTGGATCTAGTTTTTGCTTCTTCCATCTATTTCTCCCTAGAAACTATTATTATTTCGTCAGCCCATCCATTTTAACTTTTTTGTTTTCGTAACATTTACCCTAGTTATATTCAAATGACAAAAAATAATAATTTCTTTTAAAACATGGCCGAGTCAGCGTTGTACTCAGTAAATGAGTGTATCTTAAACATAATGACTAGCCGAGAATTTACAAAGTACCCATAAGCATAAAATATATTTGTGGAAAAGTAGCAAGGCGTACAGTCGGTGACAGAAGCTCATTTGGGGCGGCGTACGTGAGAAAAGCGCGACATTTCCAAATTCAGCGAAATTTGTTAATTCCGGGCGGAACATTAAACTCAATTGTATAGCAATAAAGTAATTATGTGACAGCTCACACACGTCAAACGGCGCCACTCGCTAAAAGGATTAAGATTGTTTTGCATAATCGCCGCAGTGGCCCTTTTGCTTTTTTATTTTTCACAGGCCGTAATGCCTATGCAAAAAGGAATACTGTATATTTATTTATTGACTTATTAAGAAGAAACAAACACATGTATCACTTTATTAGAAACAGAAAGAAGAAATATAGAATTATAATACCTTGATTTTAATAGGAATTTATTGAAACTGACTCGTTTGTTGTGTGTAACAGTGAATAATATATGTAATCGTATGTAATTTCGCGTATTTCGCGTAAGTTTGCTATCGGAAATACAAATGAAGGAAATATTTTTTATTGTTGTTGGTCTCTAATTTAAAGGAAGCTCTAAAGTTTAAACAACAATAAACTTGTTATATTTTTGAAGTGAAACTTCTTTAGACGCATGAGGATAATATTTTTACGGATGAAGCGCAATAATAATAATATTTGCGTCACAGAGACGTGCAGCTTTTTTGTCGAAGAAAAGGGAGAGAGCGATCGAGACCGATTGAGAGAAAGTGAGAAGGGCGAATTACCTTATAGAAATTCTATTTTTAAAATTTAAATTTCGTGAATAGAATTGATGAAATATTAGTATTTTTTATTTTATGCAAAATAATTTATTGATATCTCAAATGACGAATTGTAAATTAAAATGCCACGTTTGTCGAAGAAATAAGTTAAAAAAATAAATTAATGATTTGTATTAATTTCCGACACTTTTAATATTTTAATGACAATTAAACTCATTAAGTTCCTAACATATCTTAATTTTCCCCTTCCTCTAAGTCTCGGAAATCTAAAGTTTTTTTTTAAAGATTTGTATAAATATGAACAACACTTAAAAATTAGTTTGCCAAAGAAGTTTCACTTCTGACATGTGTACCTACTTTGTACGCTCGCACTTTTTTTTATTGATGAGGGAAGCAGACTGTACGAGTTTCATTTTAGTTACCTCGTACCTGGTCCAGGTATTTGGACAATAATTAAAAAAAAATATCTTCACACATAAATAGTCACACACGGCCATAACGCATATGTACCTACTGCATAAAGTGCACAATAACAAGAGACTGACCCGGCGCAGTGAGCCATTAGCATAAACTACGCGACATTACCATAATATGAGACGATGCACTTTTATATATATCTTAAAAATGTATACAATCATAAATTTACATGAAAGTTAGATAGTTTAAGAGCCGTCAGTTCAACATTCCTTTCGGGTTAGCGACAGGTGGTTTGGTGTACGCGTTAATGTCTCGTTTTCTATGATGGGTGGAAACATTGCAGTCTTTTATTTCACTAATTTGTTCTGAAGAACGAGCACCTGAAAGAGTTCTCTGAAATCAGCCTTTGCTCATCATTAATATAATGCTTTATTTATGCATTAATATATGCTTTTATTCAATTACTTGTAAAAACACACACTCTTTATGACATATTGTAACAATCAATCATGTCTCAGTCGCGCCTTTAGTACATTAGCAGGTACCAAAAGCAAGAGAGTGATCGCTCAGTGTCTGCGACACGTAAGGTTAAACTTAATTATATCAATCTCATTGTTTGCGGATTGTGTTCTCACGGCCCGAGAAACAAAAACTAAATAATTACTGGTGCGGTTTTACTAATGACACGTTTTTGTTGCTGAATCCGAACACTGGTGCCCAAATGCACAAGGCAAATGGACGGATTTATGCACTTATACATTACTTATGTACATTACTCCTCCTACTGATCTGTGCCGCCATATCATAAGAAGGTTCTTAGCTGTTATATGGTTAAACACTCGTTGATATGGCTAGCTAAATTTAAATATTTCATGTAGTAATCATAAATTGTCTCAAACAATATAAAAATCTAATATTTAAATTATTTGTTTTCCCACTTCAGCCGCGTAGGTATTGTTTGATCCTATCCACGGTAATTTACAATGTAAAGTAGCGTCCGTCTCTCTCAAACCTCAAAACTCACTAATGATAATGATTCGGATGGGATCAGAACTTTTTGTGAAGTTACTTGCAATTGTTGCTCTTGAATTAATTCGTTGGCACAAACAGTGTTCGCAAACAAATTACAATCTCGCATTAGTCATGACGACGTTCCTGTTTTAACATATAAGCAATTGTGCCATGCCAATAGTTAATGATTAAAAACTCACACAGTTTATTAATGATTGTTTCAAATGAGTTTTCCATCGCAAAAGAATGTCTCCACTCTCTTCAGTTGTCAAATTTCGCGATGGCTATCGTCGGGACCCCGAAAATTATGATGGATCTTAGTATCAAATCACCAAACGTGCTTGAATATATCGTAACATCTCAGATATTTTAATTCCAATAATTTTGAGAACTTCCAGAGCCTATAGACTGCATTTATATAGCACTCTACACTGATTATATTGCAGCTGAAACAATGAAGCAGTATCTATTAAGGGACAACGGACGTGGGAGAGAGAGGGGGGAGGGCAGGTAATTGTATCTCCTTTGATCTGGCGAGGTTCAATCCGCGCGTCAAACACACGACCGCGCTTTGTGCGAGATCTTACCTGCTTAACCACATTTTGCTACCAATGGTAATGATGGTTTGTTATATTAAATACAGTTATTAGTTATTTATAAGTGTGAAAATATGTACTTGATAAATAACTACTATTCACTAGTAATTATCATTACATATTGATAGCAATCAAATGATTGGTATAACTCTTTTTCGATGCTAAATTGTGCAGGTTGCTATACTTGGTTATCTTTAAGAATGGCAGGTTAGAAGCCAGGTTAACTATAAAAATTGGTAGGGCTGGTCTTTTAATGTTTTAGGAACGATAAATCAGGCACTTGTAAACTAAATATTATTCGGGGCCACTTGATATGAAGCATCGGGATCAGAAACTTCATCCCCTTTAATAACTTTATATCCTATTTTTATATAATATAATATATATATATATATATTATACTATTTTTTCTAAGTAAACATTTTGCAATTTTAGAAATAGATAGCTCTGAAAAAGTTAAAGTAATAAATGAACAAAGCAACCCAAAATAGCTTTTAAATGTACGAGTATGTTTTGGAAGAGTATCTCTAGAACATAGTAGGTAATTAGGAAGCCCTGAGGCTGAGCGTCCCCGACTCCGAGTAGGCGCAAAGTGATAGCTGTAGCCTGCGTGACTCTGACACGCATATAAAGCGGCGCATTACGTGACACACGTTACGTTAACGACGTCAAGAGACGTTTAACACACGATTGCAATCTTTTATTAACCCGCTACATTCACCCTCTGCCGGGTAGAGTCAAGACATCACAGGGCGTAATCAATCGGCCGGGTCTCAATTAGAAGACGCCTTACGGACGATGTATTACATTATGTTGTAATTTAACTTAAACATTACAGTATTTAAAGGTGTAAGAAAATACATGTATCAATGTACCTAGATAGAATTTCTTATCGTTGTATTAACTGGAAGAAATATCTGCATGGGGAACATGAACAATGATAGTGTATATCGCGTTGCATTTGTCTCAAGTGAGACGCGAGTGTTTCAGCGCGTCCATAATTCGAACATTTGCTCGACTCTCGCAATATTACACGCCGTAAATTTCTCGCGATATCGCGACACATCTACATAACGCCGCCCTCCGCTTACAACTGTTTATGCTTTCAGATTTACTCATGGATTACATTAATACATGCTTAAGTTAATCCAATAGCAAAATTATATATCTGTCTGCTGCACTGAACTAGGAGGCGAAGTAAACTGGTTTTTCAACAAAAATCAGAAATGGCTGAGATATCACCAAAGCAAAGTTAGATAGTAGCCGTTTCTAAAGATGTCAGTTTTTGTCTAAACTTAAAGTTATTCAAATTATAGGAGCCATGTGACGTGACTCACAAACAGTTCTTAACTCTCGAGAGATATTATTCACTCGACAGACGACACTCGGGCGCATTCCTTTGATCATATTTTAAACTTCGTAATATTGTTCTCACAACAAACTGATACACCTTCAAAAAAAAGAAGTTTACATTAAAGTAGTTATATACTTGTTAGTCCTACGATATACCCTGCTGAGGCTTAACAAAAAGTTACGTAATATATAGTAAACACTTGCAGTACATGACGATTTACAATGGTTATAATAGCCGGCTTCATAAGTTATGTAACGAGTAATTAGACCCGGCGATGTCCTCTGTAGGGTTGTGTGTACCGAATTCTAACGTTGAGAAAATACTAATACAATGGAAGTAGTATTAGTATTTTCGCAACCTTTGCACGAATTATGACCAACTAGTGCCACGTCATTAGTACGCAAAACGTAATAAGCATTTCAATATATAGAATATATAAAATGAAGATATAATCAAAGCAAGTGTAAACAAAGCCGAATCATAAAAGCTAATTACGAATTCGACAGCCCGGACTCCCAAAAAAAACCAATAATTAGCTAAGTATTTATTAATTAACTTATAATTAAATTACAATATTAAGTCCGTTATCGATGCTAGATAAAATCGGAATGAGCAAACATATTTTATTTTATTAAAATGTAAAACGCGGTAAATGCTGAATCAGCAAAGCAATTCCTTGAAGCCGACACGTTGACCATACACATGCTGCGATGTCAGCGATCTTCTTTAGGGTACCGTATGTAATTCCTCCACCCTCAGAACAGCAACTATTTGAGCACTTTGAGGGAAAATGTTGCTGGTACTCCAGGTTTTTCAGAATCAGGAACAGCATATATAGGGTTGCTTCTTGGTTCTTCTTCTGGTGTAGTAGGGTTCTTTCGCAGGTATCGTCGAAGAATATAGGCAAGGAAAATTATAACTATACCAGATACAAGTGCATAGAGGGGCAACGTTGTATGGTACAGTGAAGAATCAAAGTGGGCAAGACGTATGGGATTCTGTAGCATAATTCTGTTTTCCAGATGATGTAAGTTATCGAGATTTAAAGAATTTAGAGTTATATGTGGAATCTCGTTATTTTGAACTTCAGTGAAATTACTTCGTATCTCGGTGATCTTCAGCGGCTGTCCCTTGATTTCATCTTCACTATTGGTTATCTTAAAGGTATCTGTTCGTAATGAACATTCATGTGGAATTGTTGCTAAGTAGCTGCCAGATAAGGATACATATTCCTGCCGTTCACATTGAAGTTCGACATTCGTAGGCTTTGGGAAGACAATAGTATAGTGTCTATCATCCAATTGTTCCATAGCTTGTCTTGTAATGGAGACTTCAGTGGGGCTACATGATTTATCTAAAGATTGATGAATGATGATACTCTGGATACAATCTGCGTGTTCTTGTGGCTGATAATAATTTGTGCTTTTCTCACAGAGAAGGTATTCGCCAACTTTCGGGCATTCGGTTTGCAAATACATGAAATATTTCCCATTGGTTGCTATGAAAGGATGTATAGGTATAAAGGTCTGTTGGAATTTATTAGGAACAATGGCAAGCCTAAATAGGTCGTAACTATCTTTAGATATTATAGGAATTTTAAAAATTATAACAATTCTCTTACCTATGAAATAACTACCTGGTTTTATAAGATTATAATATTCTCTCAAATCAATATCTAAGATTTCATTATTACTATATATTTCTCTTAATCTACCTATCATGTATTCTAAGTTATCTATGCTTATCATACTATGATGTGTGCTCGCTGCACGTATAAATCCTAAAATATTCTCTATTCTAATTAGCTCTAAATATAAATCATCTGTATTTTCAGTAATAATGGCTAATAATTAAATCAAGTTTTAACTCTGCTGCCTTCGTCATTGTCACTGTCATTATCAGTATTAGTCGGTACCTGTAACAATTTTGATGACTTTGGTACTCGTTTCAAGCGACATTTAGCAACAGGTCCCTTTTTCTTTGAAGTGTAAATGTGTATGGGAAGGTCTGCAAGAACTGTGTCGTGAGTGTATCGTGGTGCTAACTTCTGTCTACTAGCTAAGGGGTTCTTAATAAAAACCTGCTGATCGGGTACATATTCAGTTTCTGGCTCACGATTTTTATTTCTATTAGTCATTAAATTCGTACGGTCAATAGTTGTAGCTTCGCTAATCATTTCATATACTGTCTTCATTTGGTCTCTATGAGTTATAATATATTGTTGCATAAGGTGTTCAGCTAAATTAAGATCTAAAGGGTCTCTAGGATCAAAATGACCTCTAATGATATCATGTGGTCTACATTTGGTGAAACTATGTACTGAACTGTTATAAGCTAGGATAGCATAGGGTATTTGATTTATTGTAGGTTCATCTTTGTTTTTCAGGCAAAGGATACGAAGGTGTTCTAGTAAGGAGGAATGGAATCTTTCAATAATTCCGTTGTCATTAGGCGAATGAGCTAGTGTTCTATGATGATTAATTTTATGAAGTCTAACAAATTCTGCGAAAAGTTGATTAGTAAACTCAGTCCCGTTATCTGTCACAATAGTCAAAGGTAGTCCATGATGAGTACTGAAATGTAATAGACCTTGAATTATACTTATAGCTGTACCATCTCGTAAGTGATATGCTTGGCCGTATTTTGAAAAGGAATCTACAAAGGTAAGATATTTTTCAGCTTGCGCTGTGAATAGGTCCATATGAACTATCTCAAAGGGCTTTGTTGCAGGTGGTACTACGTTAAACTGTGGTCTAATTGGATTTCTGTCATATTTAGTTTGTCCACAAATTGTACATTCATTTATATATTTACTAATTTCTTCCCTCATTTTAGGCCAGTAATAACGACGTGATAAAGCTAAATAACATTCATTGATACCTCTATGGTTAGTTTTACCTTCATGATAGTGTTTAATTATTTCTTGCTGCCGTAAATACTCCTTAACATCTTCTAGTTCGTTTTTTACTAAAACCAGATGCATTGAGTTACATTTAAAGTTATTTTGTAGAATTGGGATTATCGAGTACATACCTAATGGTGGAGTTATTTTAATAGCAGTCTTTATTTTAGGATTGACAAATTCTTTAATTGCATTTATGACGTCTTGTTCTAATGAAGACTCTGAAACTTGTATATGTGTACGCGTATGGGTATCAAAAGGTTTAGTAACATTCGGTCTTCTTTTAATGTCACCTACTATAGTCAAACAAACCTGTCTATGGAATTTGTTAAGTGGTTCATCTGTAATGGGTATTTCAAGGATAGGATTTTCAGCGGATGTGTGTGCTGTTACAGTAGTAGATCCTGGTGGTTCAGGTCTTACTGACACATCTATACCACATTCTTTAAGAAGTGACTCTATTTCCTCGTTATTAATTTGTACACGGGATAAAGCGTCAGCGTTGGTATTATATTTTCCTTTTTTGTAAATCACTGTATAGTCAAACTCACTTAATTTAAGTCGCCATCGCGTCAATCTCGAGTTAGGTTCCTTCAAATTCATAATCCACTGGAGTGGTTTATGGTCAGTTATAATTTTGAATTTCCTACCAAACAAATAGGGTCTAAAATACTTGGTTGCCCAAACTATTGCCAAAAGTTCTTTTTCGATGGTACTGTAATTTATTTCACTGTCACTTAATGTTCTAGAAGCATAGCAAATCGGTTTGTCAGAGCCTACTGTGCCTTGTGAAAGTACTGCCCCTAAAGCTACGTTGGAGGCGTCTGTTGTCAGAATGAACTCTTTATTAAAGTCGGGATATTGTAAAATAGGATCGTTAGTTAGTAAGGTTTTGCATTTGTCAAAACATTTTATATAGTCAGAATCTAAAGTTACTTTGTTAGTCTTTTTAAGACATTTAGTCATCGGTTTCGTTAGTCGTGCAAAGTCAGGTATGAACTTCCTATAATAACCTAATAGTCCTAAAAATTGTTTGATTTCTTTTGTTGTTTTAGGTAAAGGATAATTTTCTATGGCTCTAATTTTATCGGGGTTCGGTTTAATACCTTCATTACTGATTATATGACCAAGGTAAGCGGTTTCAAGTTTCAAAAATTCAGATTTGTCCATCTGGATCTTGAAATTGGACTCTCTCAATCTGTTAAATACTTTTTCTAAATTAATTATATGCTCCTGCAAAGATGTACTAAAAACTATGATGTCATCAAGGTACACTAGACATATCTCATTTTGTAAACCCTTAAGGATGTTATCCATTACACGCTGAAATGTCGAAGGTGAATTTTTGAGTCCCATTGGCATGCGTAAAAATTCAAAATGACCGTGTTCTACGTTAAATGCTGTCTTCGGTATGTCTTCAGGATTCATCTCGACTTGGTAAAAGCCAGATGCAAGGTCAAGAGTCGTAAAATACTGACACCTACCTAATTTGTCTAAAACGTCAGTGATGTTTGGAATAGGGTATTTATCGTCAATAGTCTTGTCGTTTAACTTCCTAAAGTCCACTACAAGTCGCCATTTTTGTCTACCAGATGCATCAGCTTTCTTTGGGACTACCCAAATGGGTGAGCTCCAAGCAGAGTCAGAAGGTCGTATTATACCTTGTTCGAGCATTTTACTTATCTGTTCCCTAACTTCCTGACGATGTACAAAAGGATATCGGTAACTTTTGGTATAGACTGGGTTTTCATCATGAGTTCTAATGCTATGTTTGATTTTATTAGTGAAGGTTAATGGTTCGCCTTCAATGTAAAATATGTCAGCGTAACGCTTACATAGGGTTTCTAAATTTATTCGTTCTTCACTATTCAAATGGTCAGTTCTAAGTCTGTCTAAAACCTGATTTACCCTGTCTGAGTCTAGTTCAGTATAAGAACTTTCAAAGTTAAATAAGTCAAGTTGTAAAGGTCTGTCTATTGGAAATACAATGTCTTCATCTGTCATATTCTCAACTTCTACTATACCAGTCCAATCAGTCACATTAGTAATGCATTCGTGAATAATGCAATTACTTATTATTTGTTCTGGTATAAACACGTCACCATCGTCATGATGTATTGGTATACCAACTAAACGAGATGATTTCGCTGGTATTATTTGTTCTGTGTATTTTTTACATCTATAACGCAATAGAGGGATTTTTGCATTGTCAGTGATTAGTATATCATCTCTAAAATCAATTCTACAATTTTCTAATAAATCTAATCCTATTAAACCGTCAAAATAATTATGAAATTTATAGATAAATAATTTTATATTTTTAATATCATTAAATTCAGGAAAACTAGGAATTGATATTGAATGTTCATGAACGCTAGTTAATCTAGAATTAGTAACTTCAAAAGGATCATACATTTTCGGAATATTACTGAAATACTTATCTACTGCTTCAGGGCTTATGAATGATTGGTTTGCTCCTGTATCAATAAGAAGTTTTAAAGGTGGATTGTTAATTTTGATATAAGGTAATTCTTTTTTTGACTGTATATTTAATTCTATTCTGGTAGGGATTTTCGATGGCTCTGTTGAAAATCCTGACTTTTCCTACCTTTGGAATGTCTCGGTTGAACGTCTTTACTAGTACTAGGCATATTATTATTATCATATCGAGTATCCTCTATTGGTGGTAAATCTTGCTGTTCATAGTACTGATTATTATTATCATAGTCACAATAAGAGTATTGTCCATAATAGTCATTATAGTCATAGTCAGTATTACAATAATTATAGTCAACATAATCATTGTCGTATTCATAATCATTATAATCATTAAATTCATTAAAATTAACTTCTCTAAACTTAAAGTAATTAGATGGAGGAGGATTGCCGAATTTTTGCCAATCATGACCAGGAATTCTAGGTGGTAAAGGTTTTGTCACGAAATGACTCACCCCACTCATAGGCTTAGGGCCAGAATTATTCTGTGGAGGGTTCCTGTTAGGTATTCTAAAACCACTGTTATTATTAGGCAATGGTGCTCGGAACATTTGCTGAGTACGCGTTGGTTGCATAGGCATGCGCTGATGACTATTAAATTGGGGATTAAAATTAGGTTTATGCCAACTAGGTCCAGGTAAAAATTTAGGAGGATTAAAGTTATTATTCATAGGTGGAAATTTAGGCTGTGTAAATTGTTGGTGTGAGTTGTGTGGTGTTAATGGTAATAATGGTTTCTTCAGATCTGTTGCTAAATTATTACGCTGTTGCAAGTACATAACATTAAGTTCATCTTGGACAAATTCCAAAGCCTTCTCAATAGTTTCAGGTCTCATACACCTTATTCGGGACCCGAGAGGATCTTTTAAACCTCTTACAAACGCTTGTAAAGTTAATTTCCGATACAAAATTCTCTTAGCTTCTATAGTTGTCTCTAATGTCTCGTGCAACGATACATAAGACATTATAGTGCTAAAAAGGTTTTGGCATTTGTCATAAAATTCTTGTGGAGTCTCATTACACTGTGTCGCTAATGCTAAGTCATTGTAAAGGGCGGTCTCGTCCCTTTGGTCAGAAAAATTATTAATCAATGTATTTCTAATTCCTAACCAATTTTCAGGAATACCATTCGAATTTATCGTACGAGCTGCGGAACCTGTAATTTTATTCAAGATGCCATTTATGACACATAAATTTGATAACTCGTATCCTAACTCGTCCTTCACACATTGAATTACGATCTGATCACAAATTCTAATAAATCTAGGGAGAATATGTGGGTTACCGTCAAATTCAGGAACTGGGCGGAGAGCCTTATATACTGTATCAGGATCCATTTTATATTTTAAATTACTAAAGCTTAAATTCAACCTACTGTCTAAACTTTGAGGGCAATTCGAGCTCTCAGGAAAATTATTTAAAACTACTGGAGGGCAATTCGAGCCTTCACTTAATTGACGATTCGAGTCTACACCTAATTGACGATTCAAGTCTACTAAGCTATCCCTACGAATTTTATGCCTGGAGGACACAGGACTATTTTTCGTAGGACGGAAAATTGTGACGAGGAGAAAGCAACACTGATGGAAAAATAATTCAATGTACTCACATAACTCGTCGACTTCCCTCGTTTTCTTTGAGTTGCACTGAAGTTTGAGTACGCCCCGGCTGCTTCCAAATGTTCTTTGATATTTCGGTGAACGCTTAAGAGCGATAGCTAGAACGACCGCGCGCGGTGTCGAATCTAGACCCCGGAAATCTTCTTTATAACGATCGTAGTAGCCCCGAAAGTATCCTACCGACTGCGCCAATTACGAATTCGACAGCCCGGACTCCCAAAAAAAACCAATAATTAGCTAAGTATTTATTAATTAACTTATAATTAAATTACAATATTAAGTCCGTTATCGATGCTAGATAAAATCGGAATGAGCAAACATATTTTATTTTATTAAAATGTAAAACGCGGTAAATGCTGAATCAGCAAAGCAATTCCTTGAAGCCGACACGTTGACCATACACATGCTGCGATGTCAGCGATCTTCTTTAGGGTACCGTATGTAATTAGCTTTAAAACAAAATGACTTTTCGTTCGAAATTGATGGTATAAAAAAAATGATCGTAGGAATATGATATATTTTACTCTGCCTTCATTAATTTTAAAATCGAATCTTTACATTAGCTGTAGATATGAATATTAATAATTAAAAATAAATAGCGATGTATACCATAAACTCTCTGGAGGCTTAGAACGTCATTAATAATGCGCGCAAATAATTTGGGAAGATTACCAAGTTGTAATTACGCATCAACTCCTTGACTCGTACTTGTCTACCTCGGAATACCTAACCATACCTGACTGATACACACTTCTTCAAACACCGCCACAATTATAATATATGTACTACAAAAGGACACTTACTGCGTTCAATTGTTTCAACGTTAGTACTAAATTTGGTTCTTGGAAAGGAGATATTTAAATATTTATTCATTAGTTAGACTAGCTGGGGCCGCCACTTGGTCTGCGTGGATTAAGAACCCTTACATAATAATTATGATTCATTTCCCTACTGAAGCTATTTATAAAATATCAGAAATAAAAACTGACGGCCTTATGGCTTTCGAGCGATAGCGATTGAGTTACTTACCTTTACATTTAATTATGTTAAATTTTGATATTGTAATGCAATGTAGTGGTAATAAATACATAAATAAATAAAAAAGTAAGATGAAGGCCTAACCATTTGCTGGTTGGCGGCGCTAAACAACAATTGATGAAAAAGAAAAGTATGTTTTTAATATGATGAATAGCAGGGTTAGGTAAGTGTTTAAGCAAGCGAGTGTTTACCTTGAGGTCGTGCATTTGAATCCTACCTGTGCACCAATTAATTTTCTTTCTATGTATCAAATTATCCTAGTAAGGGTTCATACGATAAAGCAGAACAGACCCAAAAATGTCGTTCGAGTGTTCGACAGCTTGACTATTGGGACAAAAATGTCTGGCTAAAACGCATTACGGGACTTCAGTGGCCTAAGCCACTCCAGCCATTCCTCCAGGGTTTAAAGTCCAACTTTAAAGATATTAATCGATTTATTCTTTTGGGGAAACTCAACGATTCTGTATTATATTTTTTAATATGGCTATGAATCTGTTATTCATCCGTTAAACTAATCTTGTACATATATATATAAGGGACAACTTCTTGTGTAGCCTATATGTGCTCCAAACCCAGTTTAAGCTATTGATGAAAACCGCGAGAGACATCAGTTGAGTAGTTTCTGAAACTAGCGTATACAATATACATACGAACAGACAATCAGATTGAAAGAAAATATCGTTTTTTTACTAATGATCAACACGAATATATATAGATTCCGAAGTTCAATAGCAAATATTGACTCTGTAATCTTTCAGAGAACAGTCTTCTCAGAACCAACATAAATATGAATAAAAACGTTTGTTTTTTTCTACGTAGAGCAATAACTCCATTTAATTCGAAAGGCAATGCGATATTATCTGGTTATGCACTATAGTTAATCTATGCTCTTGTACCGCTCGTGCCAATCGGCTAATTGAATGTGCACCGGATTACTAGTCGTTCGTACTTTATTTCATCATAAATTTAACTCACGCCTCCACTTCGGCTGCCCGCAAAATATTATACTTCCATAATTTTACTATTGACATAAAACATTATGTTTCGTTAAATTGATAAACTTTTTTGAAGTAACATTTTCGTCGGGAGGTCGAACCTCTAGCGAAATGCATAAAGCGGGAATACAGTGATAAAGTTAGGCGCTTAGAGAAACTCTGTTAGCGTCTAGCACTTGATTTAAACTTGCTCTTCGACGGCGGACACTGTACAACTCAGACCGAAGGATATAATATATATATTATATTTATACCTATAACCTGTTATGGCTGCCTATTTTTACAGTAAGTAAGTTAGTGGTGACGGCGTCGCAGTTGATAAAATCATACGTCAAGTTACGTCGGTTTCGAGTTATCGCACCATCTGAGGTTTAACCTCAAGGCAGTGATTTTATACTGGTTCAATAAAATCGGGAAATTGGTATACGCGTACACGGAGGCCTTTTAGCGTATTATAGCTGACTACACTTTCAGCACGTTATTAAATAATAATCGCTTTGGTTATCGAGACCGATCTCTCGCCTCAACTTTTTATAATTATGTTTCTTGAAAATCAGTATCCGTCCAATCGGCCATTTATGGTAAAATTAACTTAACTCTTACTTCATAAATATAGTTAAAAAAAACTATAAAACACGCTTTTAAAGCACATCAATCACAGCACATAACTCTGTGCCATATTTTTCGTCTATCGAGCAACCCACGTTTTTTCACAATAATACCAGTATTATTTGTTTATTACCATTTTCAGCCTAAATTAGGAATTATTTTTCACTTTTTAGTTTGATGTGCTTTAAAAGCGTTTTTTATAGTTTTTTTAAACTATATTTATTTTCCACTTTTTAGTCCTAGCAGCAATACGTGTTGTCTCAATTTAATCGTATTGCTTTGTGGACTTAAAAAAAATTTCATTGTTTTTTCGAGATAAACCTATGAAATTATTATATTGTCGCTGATTCTTTATAAGTGTACAAAGTTTGAATTAAATCTGTCTGTTTAAAGTGGGTCAAAATCGATTCCGAAGGAGTCGGTTACATACATACATACATACAGGTGAAGCTAATATAAAGCGTGTAATAAAAGTAATAAAGTGCACAACAACAGACGGCAAGATATTATTAATGTACATCGTCAAACAAATTTCGTCTTAATGTCGAAACATTCGTGTTAAATTTGTTAATAAATACTGTAAATGAATAAACTAAAATAAATAAATCTATTATTATTATTTAGACGTGCTTTAAATATAATACCTTTATTAAAAGCTCAATCAGATTATTTTTCTTTGAATCTCAGCCAGTATCTTCCTTTAGCATACACTGAGTTAAATTTGATTGGCAATGCGGTTTCTATTTTAACATTGGCCGATCCCAACAATTTCTCATTTTGGTTTTCTCTTATTTTAATTAGTGTATGATGCGTTACTTATATGTTAATAATCAATTAAACTAGTAAAAGGGAATTACAGGTAAAGCATTCGTAGGCCCAGCCGCAGGATGTCACGACTCGTGTTACTGGGAAACGGCCCGGGGCTTCCTATTGTGTTAAGTGACTAATTAACTTTAGATTATAGTATTAACGATGAACCTAACGAAACGAATACTTTGTGATTATTAAGTATGTAAGTATTGCGATCTATTTTCCAAAAAATGCCATAGAATTGTGCCGGTTTCGTTGACGTTGTTTATTGCCCTGTAACCATACACTCAGCTGGAGATTACGGCATCTGGAAGGATTGCTGAGCGTCGTTGACCCCTTTTAGGTTTTGTTTTATTTTAATACATCGTCAAAAATAGGAGAGCGGAGTGATCGAAGTTAGGACGGTTGTCCCATAATTTGTCTATCGATTTTCCATTAGATTCGAAATGAATCATTTGAAATGACAAATTATGAATCGAATGTTATTGTGAGTGTCGCGTGGCGCAGGTGTAATAGCCGGAACTAATTAAGTCCGCCAGTAATTAGCTCTAAACAATGAACCCGAATAGCGCATCCGCGTTCTATATCATTTATTTGGTTGCGAATATCTGTAACTTTTCATTTCCAATAATATTAAAAATTAGCATATGTCATGAATTGGGTTATGCAGGGTCAAGTCGGCTACCGAGGATTATTATTTTTGAGCGATAATGGACTGTATGTTTTTATAAAATGTTGTTTAATTTAAATCTAGCCCATATTTAAATCTCTTTTTCTCGAAAGCGGATTCATCATTCACTATCAATTATTAAATATGAAGTGCGTATCTAGAGTTGCCGCACTCGGTGTTCCAAAACAGTAAATGTATAAATATTGCAAAATATATCCATAGTAAAATTATCGAGAAATTGCGTGTGGTCCGACACAGTTAAATGTTTATCGATGTGTGGTCAGCGCACTCGATGCGCAGCCAAAACTTTACTATACTGCTTTATACCAATCACTTTACAACGCTTTTTGTATGGCAACTGTACTCATCAATATCCTTTAGTAGCAAGCAATGTACAGATGTTAAATTGTATTTGATCGCGCGTCAGCGAACGGATTCGCTAGTTAGTCGTTAGTCGTTACGGCTGATTGAACTCGTTTAGTTTTATCGCTCCATTTGAATTATTAACACAGATTTTAAATCGATATCTTGGCTTTGACAGTACGGTTTGTAGTTATATAAATTGCCTTCCATAGGGATTTTTAAAACCCTGCTCCTACTCCGACATAACTCAAGTTGGGCTCTAAATGTGAATCATTGGTATGAATCGCCGGATTGAATATTTCGCGGCAGCTGAGTTATTGTATGCGAGTTCGATGTCCGTCTGAGCACCGAGGCGACGCGACGTATGCAAAGCGATTGTTTGATTCTATTTGTTTTAAAAAGAGATTATTAAATCGCAATAACTATAATAAGATGCAATGCATATGAACGCGGGGAACAGTTGCAACATATTAAACACCGTTTAAAAATTAATTTTGTCAGAAGATATATATATATTCCTATTGCGAAACGTAATTTGTTTCTTTAATTTTAAATTTATATCTTTTCAATAAGCAATTGCACATATAGAAACTACTGACTTGAGTACATAGTACATAGATCACAAACTCTTCACATTATTTTTCGTAGATATGAGGTAATAATCGGGTGATTGCAATAAGTATCATGTGTATAACCTATTTGCAAACAGTCGGCGGCTGCCGTAAACAGTAATGGCTGAAGAGAGCCAAATGTGTTATTAGTGGCCAGCCTTGCCGGACCTCCCTGTCCCAACAAAACGAATAACGAGAGGGGGCAAGAGATGTGGTTGCAATACGCTAATTGGCAGAGTTTTATTAAAGCGCTTGTTGGTGCGATAGCGAGAGATGGGGTTCATTTGAATCATGTCTTAAGGATTCGGACTCATACGTCTCTTTTAAAGTTATTCGATAGACGTACTGGTCTCCAGAAATGTCAGATGCCAAAAATTGAATTAAAATTAATTGATGAAGTTGATCAAACTCGGGTTTGGTGTGTTGTGTCAGCGCGGCGGGTGCGGGCCTCGTTGAATATTTATGAACGGACCGACGGACGATGCTAACTTATATTTGTGGCGGATTTATTGTATTGGATTTGCATTCATTCTGTCGGGATGATTAGAAAATGAGCTTTGTTCACTGTTCGATGTATGTAACCGTCGCACTAACTGGTGTCTGTACCTAAAAGTTCCTGACACCTTGCGACTATTTTGAATTTATTTCATTTGCAAAAGAATTATTTGTTCATTTCTTATGTAATTCACTTCCTATCCTTCCTGACTACTCTTATCAGTACTGGCATTAACCAATACGATGTATAGTCTATCCAGAAATGTAGTTTGTTGATTGTAGAGATTAAGACGGCTATCTGTAATGAATACTTTGTTATTGGGTGATATTAATTTAATTAATGGACGCTGCGTAGTGTCTGTTCATTAAGAAGCAGCGTGTGCTCATTAGCGATGGACAATTACTAACTAATTGAATATCGGTGTTGTATGCAAATCGCTGGCGGCCCGGGACCACCTCAACCACTCCGTTGCTTTTATTCCGATCGGGAATGCCAAAGACGTGTCCTCGTCGCGTTGCATAGTTGTTTCGACATTAAAGCTCTTTCACGTAGATTTATTTAAACTCCAAAACTTTAATTGCGTCGGATTTTGGCTTTCAAAGGTTTATTAATGTTTCCGTCGCATATGCCATAAAAAGCTTTGAATATTCATTTTTAATCAACGCATGATATGCGCTTAAATTAAAATTTGCAGTTTGCAATTTTCGTATAGTAAGTACATAAAATATTAATTTGTATCGCGCACATTACCATTTCAATACAGAATACATTTAATATAATATGACTGAATAAATAATATCAAAGTTTTATAACTATTTACTGCTATTTACCACCGCCGTCCTAACTTTTTCGTTACCATTGTGAAGTTTTACTTTAAATCCAACAGTCATGTTACTTCTAGGATTACCTACTAAACGCCGTCGTTTGATAGATTTTTCTCAAAGAAACGCTTAATTATTAACTCATATCACGGGATTATGTGAAAAATATGCCTAATATTGTGTTGACTTGCAGTCAGAATCATGATTTGTATTAAATAGTAGATATAGGTACGTGAAGAATTTTGGTGTTGGTTATGAATTTAAAGGACTTTTCCAAAATTTAATGAATTCACTGACTTCAAAATAACGAGTGGAGAATGATCTGAATGTACAGAATTTAACAATATACATTAGAGAAAAAATCTTTTCATCATCATATAATACAATATTATATGTATTTAATTATTTCACAATTTGTTCAATATTTAAATAAGTAATACCTTATCAAACGAGTTGCAAATTTTTGCAAATAGCTAATACGAATAATATAGTAAATTTAATACAAGGTAAAAAAAAATCTAGTAGAATCTAATGAAGTTAAAAGATTTTACTATTGTAAGGATATAATATTTTTTATATACCTACTTATCACAGAAATTTCTTAAAAGTTTTAGGAATTCGAAATTTCCTAGTCAGCTGAATATCAAGATAATTATGAGTCACACTATTCCCACTTTAAAGTTATTTGTACCACGAATTGTATGAATTATCATTGATGAGTTTTCGTACGTTTACTAACCTTCGTTCACCTGAACGGTTCCAACTGCACAAAAAGCTTTTGCAATAGTCTTCGCTAAACTGTCAGGCGATATTGGTCCTAAAGAGTATGGAATAAAGAAGTATTGGAATAAAATGTAACATAAGAAAAAAGGGACAAGACTCAGGTAGAGAATTGAATACAAAGATGCGTTCGGGACGCCCGTACCTTGCGGGCACACGTGCTCTATTACCAAGGGCGTACGACTTCATTTTATAAATATGTCGCTTGACTTATTTTGTAAATACTCGTTCCAAGTTTCGAAAGCTGTTCAAATGGTTTAGTTAAAATTCTTAGGTTAGTTTCATTCGGTTTAACGAAATGGGATATTGTTGATTTTGTTAACTTATGTCTGTTAAGTAGTGAAATTTTGGATTTATTGTGGTTTTCGTGAATATTAATAGTTGTGTATTGTGTTTGTGTGTCCTGAAAGTGTTGAGTGATCGTGTTTTGTGAATAACGGTATGTCTTGCCCTTATTCAAATTTAATTTCGTCGGAATTCTTCTACAGAATTTGCCTGAGCAGATGAATACGTATGTTGAAATGAAAATCAGATTTTCCTAAATAAGTGCGACCCAAAAGCGGCGTCTCGTTATAATATCTCCAGTTCATCTGACAAAAATAATGACTGACAGTTCTGCTTCTCTCAGTATTTTCAACATGGATATGGTTTTTCAGTGAACTAGTACTCAAAGTTTCTAATTGTATTTCAAACCGCAAACGAAGCTGCTTTCCGAATGAAATAGAATTCCGCTTTTTATTTCTGCTTTTTCAGCTAAATTGTGCCACGCTGAGTGCTCTCATCGAAATATGTTTTATTTCAAATTTTTCATTCTTTTAGGCCAAGAAGCATAACGACTTTATCGAATAACAATGATTTGGATGGTTTTCGATTTAACTTCGGCGTTTTAAAGACCCTATTACTTAATCTAAAGAAAAGAGAAAACTATATTATACATAATATACAGAATATTTAGATTAAGTAAAGTGCACTGGACCCCACACTAGGATTCCCTGTGTTGTGGGCAGCCAGTCTCTTCCTTTTGACTAGTGAACAGTATTTTATAAATTATATTAATGATTTCTACACGTTTACATTTAAACTATTTTCGCACAATAAGAATATTCTCAGTAATCAGCATATGACAGGTTCACAAGATATTGTTTGAGTTGCTTAGTAAATGTATGTAATGTGATTTTTGAAATGTTAGTGATAATTTTGTTTTTAAGGCAGTGGTTAAAGATGAAAGGGAAGATCTTGTTTGCTTATTATTGTAATCCATTCTAATATTAAGTTAAACATATTCCAGATGAACAACAAAAGCATGTAGCGCAAGGCAGACGCCATGTGTCACGCGGGGCTCGTGTGGGCGACGTTGCTCGTGTTGTGGGCGGGCGGGCAGCTCGGGCAATCGAAGCAGATGAGCGAGACCCTTCAGCGGGCGCTCTCTGCCGTCAGAGGACCCAGTCCCGGCGCCAAAAAGCTGCTGAACATTCCTGATGATGGAGGTATGGCTTATTATCGAATCAGTAAAATTAATTAACATACGTATATAAACAGGTGTAAGTTATATTATATACTAATTGTAGGTTCCCAAACGAAATTATTATCTTCTATTACGAACTGCATTCTGCTTTTCGGACGTATAGTGTTGACGTACAGCATATTAAAGGTCCGCTCTGCAACATTCGTAAGCGGGGCGCACTCGAGTGTAAGGAGATACAAGAGCGGAACTAGTATGTCCCGGCATTGTTTCTCTCAAGGAGCCATTGTCGTACCTAGAGGACGTTGACAATTCGGTGTTTGCGACGAGCTAAATTTAAACATTTAGAGGGAAACATTACAATGATAAAGAAAAAATAACTTAAACATTAAAAGTAAAGAACAAACTAGATTAAGAAATGCAAATGTGCAATTTAAAAATAAAAAATAATACATTTCTATTTTCTACTTTGTAATTATCACTATTGGTCACGGCTCAACAGTGGCTGCAGCATTTTACGCCTGAAGACATGGAAATTATTAATGTGAAAGTGTTGGGGTAGTTTAAGAAGCAGCATAATATGCTTTTTACCTTTTTTTTCTAATTTAAAAAAAATTATGTATTATGTATTACAATGAAAATTAAAAAAATGTGATATCCCGCTCCTGGCTTTCGGCAGGAGTAATTTAGGAGTGAAGCGAATCGGAAGTGAGACTAAGGTATGCGCCCCGCGTCGTTCCCCGAGCCCTTAGCTCACAAAGCTCTTATTAATTTATGTACTCCCAAATTGCCTCTCGCACTCTGTCACTCCCCTCCGTGAACGTTTTAGACCTCGTTTATTACACTAAAATTCGGCGCTTCACCTTTTTGTATGAAGCTGCTTTCCATTCTAATGGAATGGAAATAATATTTCCCGTGAATAGTTTTATTGGGAGTCCTATGTTATTTACAAACATTTGACAGTAAGAATTTGTTTGGCCAAGACATTCGTAGCGAATAGGGTTAGGGCTCGCGCAAGTGCTCAAAGCTTATCAAACCGGACTGATTGCCTCCAATTACTCGCGAGATTTTTTGCTCCCTCGAACAATTCGGGACAGAAGCTTGCGTTTAATGCGCGCAGATAGCGCACGATTTATGTCACCTCACCAATCTTTGTCTCGCAAACGACCTTCGTTCCCATGATTAATTGTTCTAATTGCCAATCCGCACCTGCGACCGTTCGATGCCTCGACGCAGCCTTCCAACTTACTACGATTTGTCTTCTGCTATTTGCAATTCCGTCTGCGCATGTATACGACCTGATCGATCTTAAACTAGGCCATTTTTGTACAACTTGGACGTTGATGTTAGATAATGTCCAGAAGATGAGTAAAAAAGCAATTAGATTGTAACAAGTTCGAGTGGAACCAATTACGTATATAATGACGTCACGTAGGCCCATCTTACTCGCCGCAGCGTGACTCGACCGAACCGAGCAGTGTGTCGGCGTCGTCAGGACTTGGGCCCTCCTTTATTTACTTTAAGCATAACAGCACAAATAGAACACCGTAATACTTCTGTAGGAAAGAAAATTTGTAGAAAAAAGAAAAAGAAGTTTTGAAATCCTTTACGAAAAGAATATAAACTTTTAAGCAATACCATTACACTTATTAACTATTGAAGATGACATTAGGTGCATCGCATCTATATGCAGTTGAGGCGAACGAGTCCCACGAGAGCGATACGGGAATGCAGCTGTGTAACGACGCGAGATGTTATGTTATACTCGTACATTTCAGGAGCTTCTTAGCGTATTGCGATACTTTTATCCTATGTTACTTACAAAGAATTAATCAAAAACAAAACCGTTGCTGTTTATGCAACCGATGTAACAAAATAAGTCCTACATAAGTTTGCCAGTGGGGGGTGTAGCCGGCTGACACACGACGACCAACTTGTTGCCTGCTGCTGCCCACCAGTTACCAACTTTGTTACAGCTTTGTTCTACTTACGAGATAACATGAACATTGAACGCCCTACTTGACACTTTTTCACTTGTTATTTTATACTCGATTTGTGTTTTGGAGTCAAATATCGACGCCTCAACAACTCATTCATTCTTTGAATTGGTTTGTTGTACTCACAGTATAACTAGTTTATAACTATGCATACCTATGGTCTATTTTATTTAACCACATCTTATCCAGAGAAATTAAAGTTTCCGATTATTGGAGAACTTAATGAACCCACTGAGTAGTATCAGGGTCATTTTATCGTACAGACAACAAAATACACTTTTTCATTTCGTATGCAACCCGTATTATACATACAGGATATTAAAAACTTGTGTACGCTTGGGGCGACCCAACTCGTCAAAATGTACAGTTTTTCATTCGTTTTATTGTTCTACGAGCTTTGATTAATCCTCATTTGTTCAAAGCCAATATTTAAAAATAATAACATCAATAGAGAATCCTAATTTAAGCCTTTAGTATCGCCAAAATTAAGTTTTTACCACAAAACAGAGTACGTACAAATGTACGTACACATCGAGTTGACACGTTTTGTTTTAGGAGCTTGCTCTTTTGCGTGTCGGGTTAGGTGCGATGTGGAGTAACGAGCTGTTTGCCGGGTGACATAACAAGTTAGAATGTTAGGTAAAGTAATCAGCGGGCCAGTGGGAGTTGCAACAACAACACACAACACGACAACTGAGACGAGTGACGAGCGGCCGGATTCAAGCGGCGTGCGACCTGTCGACGCTGCGCCCGTTTGTTTATTTGTACTGCAGACTAGGCTCACATGACGACATTTGAACGATAAGAGAATGATTTTTAAAAAGACCACGTTTTAAACACAACTTTACTAAAATAAAAGCAGCCCTGCGATTCTGTTACTCACTTTTCGAACTCACACAGCGGTTTTCGCATCGGCGGTCGCTCTCAAATCAGTCGTGAAGCAGACATTTTATGATTTGGCATTCTGATAAACAATAAACTACAAGCTCCCACCTTTTAAAATTTTCCGCTTTTAAGTTTCTTCCCACATGTGGCGATTGAGTTTTAAGTGGTAATTTTGATCGACTATATTATTCGGTCTGTCGATTTATATTACATGTCCAAACTGCCTGACATGATCGTGCAATCCGTTCAAAACGATGTAAGCCCGGCGTGTGACTGTGTAACTACACCTAGTTGTCGTGAGCGGGGCCGGAAGTGTCGGCGCAGCTCAAAGTGACCTCTTAACATAATTAGACCTGCGCCCGCTAACTGCTTACGGTGCCGCACCAACTTAACGCAATTAGCTTGGAACTGGGAACCACGTCCTTCAAATAAGTGAATAACTCCTAACGTAAAAGAAGGCCCACAATGCGTAAGATTTATTGAAAGATCAAGTCTTTCTTTAATATTCTAAAATAACCTTATGGCAAGGCGGCCTATATCAGTCCTCACGCACTATTAACAACGTGAAGTTTCCCGCGATGTTAACGAAGCGTATCAGTATTAATGCATCGTATAATGAGTAGCGGCACTTCGCTCTCGGCTGCGTGACGCGGGCATCTGTTCTGCTACCAGAGTGGTCGATCTAATAGGCGACGCTCGCCGCTTTTTTAATAAGTATACTTATATATTCGTATCAGTATTATGATAAACAATTTCTTCTCTTCAATATCAATACAGCAAAACAAAGATAGCGCGTTACATTGTAGAGGAAAGGGTTTAAACTATGTATTGACACATCCCACGCGGCTCAACCGATCCTTTGGTGTGTGCGTCGGACGTCTCCTGTCACGTCCCCGATGAATTAATGGGGACTTAATTATCAGCGCATTGTGTCCCCGGGACGGACCCCTGCGAAGGGTTGAATTGCTCACCGAATAGTTTTATTGTGTGCTAGCTCATTCTAATATGGACCTGTAGTGACAGCGACGAATACATCAATATATTGTGGTTTGTCTCTATTATCACTGTTTAATGAGATAATAGAATTAATGATCCATTGAGTTGAAAGCATGTTCACTGTTTGTTTCACACAAACAACTTTTAGGGGATTTCTAAATTTATATTTATTCATTAAGAGTTAATTAATACTTAGAAAAAACTCATTTGACAATATTCTCTATTAGTTCAATCATATTCAAACATCCTTAAGTGAATTGAATGAAGTTAAATCTTTAATTTGCCTTTTAATACCGTACTCTATAGTGATTAGTCCTAGATAAAACACCTTTGGTGTTAGTTTGGCATGACAAGTGTGGGTCACTAGCCGATGTGCACTTCCACAAAGGCCGTATTGGTGAATTCGTTAGAGCCTCTCGGTCACTTTTATCGACAACAGTAATTCATCCGGGCTACGGGCTTCTACTCTCGCGCGTGTCGGCAGCTTCCATAGGGCTCTCCATTTAGGATATTTTTTATTATAATTTTATAACTAAACAACATTGAAGAGATCTAAATCCTAAAGACGCGTAAAGTAAAGTCGTAAGTACCTATCGAAATATCGAGATAATAATTTCGACATAGGTATGTAATTGTTTTACAGATAATTCAATATAGTAATACAAATATTCTGTATGGAATACTCGTACCTGTGATGTTTCCATTAGTATGCTATACATTTCACCATGCCTCCTACTGTTATTTTGTTATTATTAATTACTACTTCTTTAATTGATCAAAATTTATCCTGGGAGCAGCATGTTAAAGAATTTAGCCGCAAATTGTACGGTGCCTCCAGTATCCTTCGACGTCTTAGTATTTTTTTTTTTTATATAATAGGGGGGCAAACGAGCTTGCGGGACGTAAAAGGGCAGTCTACGCAGCCCATAG
The DNA here is from genome assembly GCA_963693345.1 of Pieris melete. Classification (NCBI taxonomy): domain Eukaryota; kingdom Metazoa; phylum Arthropoda; class Insecta; order Lepidoptera; family Pieridae; genus Pieris; species Pieris melete. The sequence continues at coordinate 121,984 of CAVNZK010000324.1, read as the reverse complement.
ACACCCATTTTTAGTGGGTGCGTTGCCGGCCTTTGAGGGAGGAGTAGGCTCGCTTTTTGAACATTTATTTTCTTCCCTTTAGTACTACAACCTCACTGGCTAAATCTCTCCTCCTGCCATTAATGGACTACGCCGATTCTTGCTCTTCCAATCTAAACGAGGAGTTGCTAAACAAACTGGATCGTCTCCAAAATTTCTGTATCCGATTTATATTCGGTCTAAGAAAGTACGACCATATCTCTGAGTTCCGTAAGCGGCTAGGCTGGTTACCCATTCGTCAGCGACGCGATGCTCATGTTCTCCATCTCTTATATTCCATCCTGTTCAACCCTAAAACTCCTACGGTATCATAACAGTATGATAGATTTTCTCGACACCCATCTTAATTATTTAATTCAGTCTCACCTGGTTCATCTCCTTGTATAAGCTGTTCTCGTTGTGATATTAGTTCACTATTTTTTGAATTCGCCGAACTTCATGACATTTTCCTGAAAACATAATTTTTTTATTCATTCATTATAATGAATATTTTTTAAAGGTATTGTATTTTGCAAGGAAACTAGGGACCCCGCAATTATTATTGTAATAACCGGTGTATTACAATAGCAAATAGCAAAAAAGTGTCGTGACAACTTTTCGTAGGAATTTTTTCCGTCTAGCCCCTACGCCCTTGAATTGGGAACTGGCCAAATGTAAAGCATTTAAAATGTATTTGTTTTTGACGTTCATATGTATAAATTGTGTTACCTAAGTGAATAAATGATTTACTACGTATATAGATAGAGGTCCAAAAACTATTTTTTGTTCACTTCTGGCAACCCTGGGTGCAGAGCTTTGAGATTCAAAACGAGTCGATATCGGCTCGCGGCCTGCGCTTCGATGAACGCTTATTTGCATTCAAAGTTAGTTTTGTTACGAAACATTCACATATGCTGGGCCATTTTACATTATTTCATAGAATTTCTATACAATGCTTAAATAAGTGCATTTATGAACCTTATTTTCCCGAAATACATTTAACAATATGTATTGGCGAAGGCTTGCTTTTCATAGTAATATGCTAATAGACTTGAGTACTGGTAATTCCAATTGAAAATGTTTTCACTGAGCCGAGTGATTCTCAATAGCTTCCTAAATCTATCGCTCCTCAATACGTAGATGTTATTAAATTAGAACATGGGTCTGTCAAACATGTCTTTTAATCACGTTAGATAAGGTAATCCTTCTCCCAGGCGTGGGTTGATCAGGGCCTTTACTGTAACTGAGATTATACAATTTATTATAAGATAAGACAACCCCAACATGATTATAGAGCTCTTACTAAGTAAAATAAGACAAACCTTAGATTTACATACAGTCACTAAGATCATTACATGCAAATATCGTGTAGTTAAGCCATGGATGACTTTGGGCATTCTACGATGTGTCAGAAATAGGAATAACATGCAGAAAAAGCTAAAATTAGACCCTGATAATGAAATTTTAAAAATAACTTACCGTAGATATCGAAATTATTGTAATAAATTAATCAGAAACCTAAAAAGAAATTATAATAAACAGCAACTAATTCTAAATAAAAACAACTCAAAAAAATTATGGCAAACTGTCAACAACATTACAAATCGGAATAAAAATAAAAGCGACAATTACGAACTGCTCCACTGTAAAGAAACAGCACAAGAGTCTATAGATCATTGTAATCAATATTTTACCCAAGTTGGCAAATCACTAGCAGAAGGTATCCTTGCACAACAACCCGCATACAATTGTTCTGACAAAACTACTTCGAATTATCCTCACTTAACTTCATTTGTATTAAGAGATACTGACAATGATGAGGTTCTTAATGTCCTGATGGGGTTAAAATCAAATAGTGCTCCAGGCTGGGATGGCATTCCTACCCAATTCTTAAAGCTAACTGCTGATATAATTGTCCCTATTATTGTTCATTTGATCAATCTATGCTTTGCTCAAGGTGTCTTTCCAGATGCACTGAAAATCGCTGTAGTTACCCCAGTGTACAAAGGAGATGATAAAACGGATATAAGCAATTACAGGCCTATTTCTGTTTTACCACCTATTGCCAAAATACTGGAGAAAATAATTAATAAACGTTTAATGAACTACCTTAATACATTTAATATCCTCTCCCCAAGTCAATATGGCTTTAGACGGGATTTATCGACAGAATTTTTTTTATTTTTTTTTTGCTCCCGGGGGGGGTCTTCCCTCAGAGATACGACCTCCAAATGTTTAAGAAGAGAGCCTACTCCTCCCTCAAAGGCCGGCAACGCACCCACTAATAATGGGTGTCTATGGGCTGCGTAGACTGCCCTTTTTGGTCGTCCCGCAGCTCGTTTGCCCCCTATTTAATAAAAAAAAAAAAAAAAAAAAAAAGAAGATGCCGTGTTGGATCTCACATCGCTTATTACTAATGCTGTGGATAAAACAAAAATGTGCTGCAGTGTTTTTGGATATGAAAAAAGGCATTTGACTCAGTATCAATTACAGACCTTATCGACAAGTTGGAGAAAATAGGCATAAGAGGAATTCCCTTGAAATTATTCAAAGACTATTTATGCAATCGAAAACAGAGTGTAAAAATAGGAAAACACCAAAGTGAACAATGTGAAATCACCTTCGGAGTTCCGCAAGGAAGTGTATTGGGGCCCACTCTATTCCTTGTATATATTAATAATTTATGTAACATGGATATAGAAGAGGGAACAATGTTCACTTATGCTGACGACACTGCTGTCGTTTTTGTAGCTGACACCTGGGAGGCTGTTAAAAATAATTCCCAAAAGGGCCTTGCAAGAATAGCTAAGTGGCTCAGCGATAACCTTTTGACCCTCAATACCTCTAAAACTAACTATGTATGCTTCTCCAATTATAACTCCTCTCAACCACCTCCGACGTTTGCTATTCAAATACATACTTGTGGCTCACCTCATTCTATAATATGCTCATGCGATTTTATTAAGCGGCAAAACTGCGTGAGATACCTGGGTACTATGGTAGACCAACGCCTATCATGGCGCGATCATATAGAGCTAGTTATGGCTAGAGTAAGAAAACTCATATGGTTATTTAAAAATCTAAGACACGTAGCTGACTCGGCCCTCCTAAAACAAATTTATACTGCTCTTGCGCAGTCAATATTAATATACTGCATTCCGGCCTGGGGTGGTGCCATTAAAATAAAATTCCTGGAACTGGAGAGAGCACAAAGGTCACTACTCAAAGTTATCCATTTTAAGCCATACAGATTCCCTACGGAAATGTTATATGCGGTTAGCGATCTTCTGTCAGTACGTAAGTTGTATGTACTGCAAACTACTCTTAGAACCCATCGACATATTGGATATGATCCTAGTATTTTGAACAGACGTAGAAGGCATAATGTGGCACCTTTACCAACTTTTAAAACTAAATATGCTCATAGACAGTACTGCTACCAGTCTGCTAACTTATATAATAAATTAAACAAGGAATTAAATCTATATAATATGAATAAATATAAATGTAAAATAACTATAAATTGTTGGTTAAAAACTCAAACCTATGAAGAAGTTGAATCTATTATCTAAGAATTACTATTCTAAAGTCTACTTTTATCTTACACTCTAAAAGAACACACACACTCAAACATATGATACAGACATATACACACATACCTCATACACACTCACTCACACACACTTACACTCTCACACATCAACATACACTTAACTGAATACAACGAACACCCCTCAATTTATCACTCATACACGATGCATCTTTTAACTTGTATAAATATTGTTTTGTTTTTGTAATATTATTCCCTTTTGTCTAAACTTACATACCTAATTAAGTGTACCTAGGAAGAGCGGATACTCCAAACACAAGTATATTATACATACTTAAATGGAGGCTCCAGCCACATGTTGTTATCATTGTAAGTGATTGAATAAATATTTTTTCATTTTCATTTTCATTTTCATACACTCGTCAAGAAAATTGTGATTAAAAAGCTACAAATGTATAACTAATGTAAACCTTTCGTACCTTTAAAAAGTTCAAATCTTCTCCACAAGGCCAGGAGCCAGGAGGCACTTATAATTTCATCCCGAGTGATAAACCAAAACTTAGTCCCGTTTAAACATTAAAACTAATTTTCAGTCCACTAAACGTCGTCTTAAGATATATATTTTTCCTTCGAATAATTGTCATTCAACAGAGCGGCCATTAGCCACTGGGTCCCCGGGGGTGTGGGGCTAAAGAGGGGGGGGGGGGACGAGGCTCCATTAGCGAGAGATAACTGTTCCACTATTTATCTTGTGGCTGACAAACTTTACGCTTTAATATACCTAAAGAAGCTGACCTTGTTTTCTGATTTCCTTCGCGTGGTATATGCAAATAATTCTGTATTTGCAAAGCAATACGTTACTTGCTTTGCAAACAAAGAAGAGAAGTAGGTACATAGCCTCTTAAAAACACTAACTAAATAAATATAATAAAGGTTTATTATACGCAAAAACAAAAAAAAGTGTCAAAACCAAAGATCGTTGATAAGTTTGATAACGTTGATAGTTACTGTTCGCTCCACAATGCTTCAAGTTCGCAAGATTTTCAGATCCGCGCGGAAAGTTTATCCATTCTCAGCTGCAAACTCTAAAGTGCGCTCGTTGACATCCCTAATTGAGAGCCGAAATACGCACACACGCGTTACCCGTACCACCTAGGGCTGTCTGACGAACCATATATTTTATAGTCAATATTAAAACTTCATGGAATAATTTAGCAATAATTAATAATTTGACACATTTGATAATGTTCAGGACAACATTGTGACTTACGATATGATTTAAAATGCGGGCTAGTGTTTAAAACTTAAATGTTCACGACTAATTACCACTTACATTTATTTTATTTATAATTTTTCTGAGAGAATAAATAAATAAACATGGATTGTTTTTTGTTGTAAAATTAGTTTTTCAACTTACTTTTTATGTTGGTTAACGTTAGGCTATCTAATAACTGACTGGGTATGAATGTTTATATTTGTATATAGATTATAATGGGTTATGCTCTCAATAACTCTAACTAACGTATATGGTAACACTGAGTTCTAAGAACTAGCCACTAACAAAATCGACCTATTACAATATGAAGCTAAAGGGATATTTGCTTTTCGTTCGTGGAATCGCTATCTGCATCGATGCGCGATTGTGTAAACAGACGAACAGAAAAACACATATTTATCAATGTTGACACTGCGGTCAATGTTTACACGAATACATAACAATCTATGCCACTTTCGAGTGTATATTGTATCCTGTTGACACCTTTATTATTTAAACATTAACGGTCTGACTCATTTCATATTATACTATCTATGTAATTCATCGAACTTTCCATATAATTGTGGATGTACTTTCAGAAATATAAATTCATTTATATATATTTACGTGGGCAATGAACGTCAAACTGAATCTGGTAGACTTAGGAGATTGTAAATTTGAGTATATTTATTTTGCTGAACGACAATGGCACTCGAGCAACGTCATGTAGTCGTGTCGGTACCTATAGGGCATATTCGGTTGTCTGGCCTTCACAATAGACTCGAGAGGGCTCCCGAGTCACTTCCAGGTGGGAAATAGTTAAATACTTAACGACCCTCGCTCGACTGCGGATCGGAGAAAAGAGAATAGCGATTTGGTTTTTTCACATTGAAATTAACATAAAAGTAACGAGCTATTATTATTCTACCATTGAAGGTATTTTGATATGGATTGTTCGTAATTAGAACGCCTCATTAAAAATTTTAAAACGCAATCGGAAATGCTTAAGATCGTTACAAACTACCCAATAATCTTTACATACCTTCACTTAATTAAATAATAGGAGGAACATTTTTGAAAACGCGATCGGCCGTGGCGTGCAACACACGGTGAGCATGTCGGGATGAAGAGCGAAGGGAACGTCGACGCACTATGAAAGATTAATCTCTGCATGGATATTGTTTCTTTCTGAAGCACCGTCTTTGTCAACCGAAAAAAGAAGACGTATTATTTGTGACCGTCTAACGATATCGTAGATGTACGAGGATGTACGGATCTAGGGTAAAAGATGGAGATGAGAAGCGAGAGGGCAAGATGTCTCATAAGTCATAATCGAATACCGTTTATGTATATTAGGAAATTTTATATCCTTGTCTCGGTCATCGGGCGGGCGGGAACCGGTAGGGCGGGCGGACGTGACCGATACATTACAGCGATGATTTACTCGACGCTCGAGTTATTGTTTATGACCTTTTTGACAGGTCTCTCACGAGCGTGCATCAATCTAGTTATTTTGTAAGGTTGTTTTAATAGTGGTGGAAATGGGAAATGTATATTTGACGCATTGTTTTTAATACAATATGACAGTGAACATGCATCGTCTATTTATCTTCAACGTAATATAAAATAGAAATACCGATCGAGTATAGAGAGACAGAGCAAAAGTTTAATGAATAACGCTGTCCGCCTTATTTCTTATTTCTTGCCCATTATTTATAAACGCTTTGTTACGAGCATACCACATTTTAATTTTCTATTACTGATACGTCTATTACAATGGTGCAATGGCAAATCAATGTTGATTGGCGCTAAATAACTCTACAACTCACAACACTGATATATAGAAATCATTTGCTCCAGTTGCAATATATAATTTTCGTATTGTTTAAAGAATTCAATATTTTCTATTTCTTGGCTCTTTTACATACTACTTAAATATGATAGTGATAAACAATTTGGACTTTTTATATAACTCTCAGGGTAATAATAATATATCACTTTTCTCTGAATATACATATTTGCGAGATAAGGGGAATAAGAAACATTGCACACGTAGTTTCAGTTTAGCCATTTAAATCACTGTAATTGAAGTGAAGTCATCCTAAAGGCCACCGTAACGAGATCCTTGACCGAGTCTCAGGGCGCGGGATTGTGGTCGAAGGAGAAAGGAAAGGTCCTCCCCGAGGCCTCTCTTGACCCTCTCGAACCCGATACAAACCAATATGCTTCGTTCTTTCCGCAAATCGCTCTTCGACGTTGATTGATAGTCTCGAGCGAAACCTTTGCCATCATCAACACGACCGTTGTTTTCGGCAATTGACAATTACAGTTTTAGGCCCACAAGTTAATACTTACGTGTTTAAAGCAAACTGTTTTATTCAAAAGCAATAAATCATAAATGGCGTCCTTCGCTTTGGAAGCCAATTCGATATCTTCCAACTCGAATGCGCTTTAACGTCTAATCGGAAAATATAGTCGCAGCGTGCCAGAGTGACAGAGCGACGTGACACCGATACCCGATATGAAGCGTAATCTTGAGAGGCCGCGAATCTAATTTATCGCTCGGACTCACACACAGTGATTTATAGAGAGCTAGTGGACGCATCGCCGCTCCAGCTAGCTCTGCCAGAGACGGCTTCGGCTCAAACAGAGCCCGCCATATTCTTTATAACATTTTCTTCTTTTCCTAATAATAAGTAAAACTTATCAGTTGGAAGATTGGGATTCTCTTAATGACATGTTATAAATTTCTTTATGTCCAAGTGCGTTACAGCTAAAAGAAAAAAAAGGACGTGCGTACTGCGTACAAAGTAGGTACGAATGTCAGAAGTGAAACTTCTTTGGCAAACAAATTTTAAGTCGTGTTCATATTTGTACAAATCTAAAACTTTAGATTTCCGAGACTTAGAGGGAGGGAAGAAGGAAGATATGTTATGAATTTAATGAATTCAATTGTCATTAAAATATTAAGCGTCGAAAATTAATACAAATTATAAATTATATCTATTTTTTAGATAATAAAAAAGAATTTTAATTTGAGACTTAATACATTATTTTGCATAAAATATAAAATACTAAAATTTTATAAATTCTCTTTACGAAATTTTTATTTTTAAAAATAGAATTTCTATAAGGTAATTCGCCCTTCTGGCTCTCTATCAATCGGTCTCAATCGCTCCCTCCCTTTTCCTCGACAAAAATGCTGCACATCTTTGTGACGCTAATATTATTATTATTGCGTTTCATCCGTTAAAATTTTACCCTCAAGCGCCTAAAGAAGGTTTACTTCATTAAGTAGTTTTGAATATTATAAATAATAACAAAATTATCTATCGACGATTTATGTGCGTGTTTAAAAATAAAGCTTCTTACATAATAAACTTACAGACTTCTTATATAACCCTTTCCGTGTAATCGTACCTTAAAGGTGGGTTTTCTAAATTCCAGAAATACTCAACTATCAGGGAAATTGAAGAGGACCCGTATTAAAAATATGAAACTGAATTCGTCCCCGAGTGGTGTGTTTAAAGTTAAATATATTTTGCACAGTAGTCGAGATAATAGAAGCAGGACATTTAATAGCGTACGACGCTCTTTATGCGTTAAGTTCCGGGAAATAAAGCCCGGGGCGTAAACATGTCCGGGTAATTGCTATTGTAGACATTCTCCGGGAAAGCCTTTGTATGCCCTAATTATGTCATTGCTGATAGCATTCTTTAAATGTTGTTCTATTCTCAACATTCCAGTCTTCGTCTGCCTGAGCCGTGGATGGTTCAGGTCGTTGCTCAGACACATTGACGCGTGATCATCTAATTAATAGTCGATATTTACGAGCGTACACTAAAAAGCGCCCTATGCGAGGCCGTGCGATACAAAGGGGCCGGACTTCACATTACAAGTTATTAGGGCCATCAAAGCAGCTGGCTTATTATTAATGAAGGTAATTCAATAGGCGAGCGGAGTCGTGGGCAGCGTGCCATGAAATATAAAATTGGGTGTAGTTCCTCCGCACACAAAGCCCTAATAGAGGGCTCAAAGAAACATCACAACAATGAGCACAATATCACCTCGCAAACACGCTAGGGCTGCCGCTCCGACCTCGGATACCCGTACAATAATTTATTGCGACTGTTCCATTCATATTTCACAAATAAAGAATGTCTATTCCTTTTTTAATAGAAATAGCTAACGAATGGAATAATTCCCTGCACGTGATGGGACTCGAGCTATTCATTTAAGAATTTACAAGGAATCAATTTTATTTTCACGTAAATAGCAATAGTCGCCTACAATTAATACGTAATGCAAGGAGGGCCGTGTGCGATACATCCAAGACTAAGAAATATACAGGTTTTGGGATGTATGTGTGATGTGTGAACCCTAACGCGATTCTATTGTAGGTACATATTAAGCATATAAGAAGCGAGAACTTGTAAAGTTTCTTTTATAGTGAGGTGCAAACACGGATGAAAATCCTTTGAAATGAATGAAAGGTATCGGTGACGCTCTCTTACTTCTATAGTGGTGCATTGTTGACGGCTTATGGCAGATGATAGCATACATAAGAGAAATATTTTCAACTACAGTTGTGTAACATTTCATTAAACTCATGAAGATTGGGATTGTACCAGATAAACATAGATCTGCAGTTGGGATGGCAATAGTAGACTTTTATGAGTAATTTAGTTCTACAGATATAATATAGTCATAAGCAACTTACAACAAAAAGTAAATTCCACCAAATACGTGTTTTCAATATTTCGCGACACTCACAATTATACAATAGTATAATTACAATATTTTAAAGTAGACATCGAGTAGAATTTTGGCGGTACATGCAAAAACATGATTCGGTCACAGCCCTCAGTCCGCGCGATTTTTGATATCTCAGAGTTGTAGAAAAGTCAATATGGCTAATGATTTAATTTCCTTACCTCAAAAAAAGCTTTAATTGTTGTTTGTCTGTTGTTTCAGGTAAGAGAGTGTAGACCTCGTACACAATTGTTCACTAACGACATCGTCGAGGGGGTTAGATTAAGTCATTATTTACATATCACTGAGTACATCCTTTTTACATTCATTACTCTAGAATATTTATCTAAATAACAAAAATTGCATTAAGCCCACAAATGAGATAAGATCACACCAAGACTTTATTATATCTTATACTAAGTGTTCTATTTACGATATTAAAACTTGCCGTGGCGACTGAACAAGAAAATATTCTTCATATTTAAAGGTGTAATAAAATACACCCAAATAAATATTGCACGATACCGTCCTCGCGTTATCAAATGTGTCTCTTCTCTCGATATCTGTAAAAAGGATATATTTCGCTTTGAGAGTCCCGAAGACGCCTACTGGGACCACGTAGCCCCTAAAAAAAAGAACTGGCATAAATGAAAATTTCCACTTAAGATTCGTGACCCACTACAGTATATACGCGTAAGTCCTAGCAAAACAAAAGCTATCGGTGGTGCGAGTCCATTTTTAATTTAGTACACAGGCTTTATATAAATAATAAACATATGTACATCTTTTATACATTCACCCCTTTTCAACGTCAAACTATAATTTGCTACCTGCAATGCCCAAAGCCTTTGCTCAATTCATGTTCACCTTCGTATAGTGTAACCAACGGACAGTTGTACTAAAGTTAATAGGCTGTAAGTGTGTCGTAGTATCTATTGAGTAGTTGTTGGCCAACTGAAAGGATTGCGTAGGCTGTGATTGTGTCCTCAGATGTAGAAGATGAAAATAAATAGAGGCAGTGAGTGAGGTCCGTGTTACGCTGATGCCTCGCTAAGTGCTAGTGTATAATACCTACAGAAAAATGAGGTCACCTTTTTAGGTTTGAATAAATATATACAAAGACTGCCCTAGGCAATTCTTCTCAAAAGTATTGTAGTAAACAAATGTTAGATCAGAGAAAATAATGTCCGTGCGAGCCGGAGCTTATCGTTGTCGTGAATCGAACCCGGAATCCTTGGACAGGACGACAGAGAGATAAAGACCACTTTTACGCTTCTTGTGTGGCTCGTGACTATATGCTCGATTTGCCTGCATTAGAAATAAAATACATACCTTAGTAGCTTCCGCCAAAGTACCGAACCAAATTAATCGGCTTTATTTACGGCACCATCGTTTTTGTTAAGTTAACCTAAACTCTTATAATTAAACATTAACTTCGCACAATAAAGCAAACAGTAATAAATTATAGTGAGCGTTGCGTTCTCAGCGGCTCCGGCTAAACTATGTCTCCACTGTGTTAGGAAACGCTTCACATTTCCCGGTTGCTCTTGAGTTTCGTAACGTCTAGAGATGCACTCTAAGGATGCTTAGCGCGCTTAATTGTCTCTAAACAATCCACTAGGCGTGCCCTATTACGTTTTAACGCCTCCTAATATCTTTAATAATAGCTAGGGTAGTCTGAACATAGCTACACTAGCTAACTAAGCTTTTCTTTATTTATACATATTATTTGTTTTATATAGGGCGGTGGAGTCGCCCCTGTCCGCCTCTTAAAAGGACTCTTAATTCGAATTTTAACTTGAACAAAAACGCTGGCTTGTGTTTGAAAAAGGAATTTATAATGATCTTGCTATATTCCGCTCCCTTTGTACGAAATTAATTATACTTTTCAGTGATACCGTTTTAATGGCATCGTTAGGTCATTTGCTATAGTAAAACTTTTACAGATGGATTTTTTTCTGGACACTCGTGTTTTCTTATTAGATTTGTCTCCAATTTGACGTTTATTAGTAAAGCAAAACAGAGATTCTAAACAATAGTGTATTCGCGGCACGTCGAGGCGCGCGACCGGCAGAGTGACCCGGACAATCAACGAGCTTACCGGGATTTACACAATATTCCAACGTTTTGACTTGACGCTCTCCGTTCTTGTATTCCTTTTTGCAGCTCACGGTACTTAACTAAAGAAATAAGAGTTCTTTTAAATATAACGTTGAATATTTACATTAACTTCTGCTTTTAGCTGATGGTGATGTCTGGAACACGTCATATTCTACTAGTCCCGAAATTCAATATTAATTGATGTTCGTGTAAATGTAATGTTTTTAAAGTCACAGTTACATGTGCAGTCGTAAAAGATTTGACTGCTCCAAGCGGTAAGGAGTGTCAAATGAAAATACAGTGCGCAATGGGTATGTGGGACACGTCTCGATGTTGGCAGCCTCACCACGACAATTACCCCCTTTACTCTGATTTTGTTCAATTCGAGCCGAATTCAGAACAAACTCGCTGAAATCAAATCTCATTTCCTGATACAACCCTCGTGTGTTGGATGATAAACTGTATAAGATTCTGAAATCTTGGTTCGCAATAAAAAAATTCTCGTAAGAGTTTCGGTTGCGTGCAGTCTGGGTGTAGGTCGGAATGGCAATTTATTTTTCGATAATATGTAATCTCCCGCTCCCCTTATTGCTTTGCTTACAATCGAGTTTGAAGCTGAATCAACGTAATATTATATTTTGATGCTCTCAACTCTGCAAACGACATTTACGCGCTTAAACTGTACTGTTATTGCATTATTCATTATTCGAAAATTATAATAGCAACTCGAACGAGTTCACAATTCTTAGAATCACGGTGCAAATTCAGACATTTCTGAGACAAAAGATTTATAAAAAGTAACCTTCATTCGTTGCTCTTGAAAATAACCTTAAACTTAGGTTTCTTAAGTTATTTTAGTTAAGGTTTTTATTCATCAAAAACTCTCTCAATACAATTCAAAATAAACTATACAGTATTAAACAAAATTGTTCTAATATTGTTTTACATCGGCAAGTTTAACCTTTAAAAAACAAGCTCTAACACTGCTTAAACACTCAATTTAAATCACTTGTGCTGTACGATAAATCCGTGCAGAATTAGCATAAACACAAAGTCCTAAGTAAACAAGGGCGAGGGTCGACAAGCAAGATAGGGCAAGAGAACCAGAAGCGGGTGACTTATAGTTATCGAAATATGTGGTAGTAGTATGGATTCCCGGGCACTGCCTCACCCACTGCTTTGGTAAAAAAAGCTGTTTCGGAGGCAGCGCCCGCCAAAAAAAAAAAAAAAAAAAAAAAAAGTTTGTACTCTAACCCCACTAAACAGGACGTGTGGAGTCGAATGCACTCACTCCTGAAGTGATAGCTCTAACCGTTCCAGAGATAGCTTTCCCAAAACCCTCGCTAATTACTTACTAATCACCTTATCAGCTACTATTTCCTGCACGAAATTCCCACTCATTATCTAATTACTTAATGACTCAGTACGAATGCATCGTTATCTACTTTCCTACATTCACTAACCCGATCTGTGGCTCTAAAAGAAAAATAGAATAAACTATATCTAACTAACCTAACCTACGGGTCTAAGCAAACAACAATAAATATACCTAACCTACATTAACACCATTATCTATAATAAAATTAGGTGTAAGGGTTACATATTTAAATAAAACATTTTTATTCCAGGTATTATTCTTTTATTTATATGTCCATTATGTTTCTATACAAATTTACTAGCACCGTATCATTGTTCTCTGAGTCACACGTAAAATTTCTAAGGAAGTCTTCTAATCTCATCCCCTGAACTTGTAATATATGTATACCAAACAGTACTCTCCGCACACCGCCGATAGGTAATCCTGAACCGTAAGGCTATTGTATCTCCACATGCAACAATTCCTCCTTAAAAATCCTTCTATTGGTTCAATAGGTTTCCGTCCAAACGAATCAAAGTATTCCCCAACTCTTTCGACGTTTATATGAATAGCCACCCAATGAGACCCCGGCTGTGAATCAGGGTCAAGATTGCATATGATAAGTGCTGGCACCTGAGCATACATCGGCAATCGATTTGAAGGATAAACGTTGCTCTGGAGGCTGGGATGTATTCTACGAAGACTCATTTGCACTTCTAGTGTGTTCATACTTTAATATGCGTTTACTCCCCTACCCTTTCACTCTTTTACTGACTACATTTATTACTATCAATTCATATTTGTACCAATGTATTTAAACACACATAATATGATCTCAACATAAGTAATGAGTCTCTTTGTAAAAAAAAGTAATGAAGGTAAATAAAAACCATGTCATATTCGATTACATTATATTTTATTATTCTTAATATCATAATAATTACATAAGTGATTGCTTAACTACTATAATCCACACATACATTTCTGTTCTTATCTATTTCTATAATATTTGAAAACTCTGCGTAAACTACACAGTTAATTGTTTCAGTCAATGCGCTCTCGAATCTTACTTCCATTCTTACACTACCATGGCGTACAAGATTCCAATGCACATTAGAGTTAGCCGACAAGTCAGGTGTTAAATCAAAAGCTAGTAAACAGTATCCATTTGAATATTGCTCCCTCGATATTCCATTACCTTCGTTAAGAAAATGTATACCGGTGCCTGAGTACAGGGTGTGGTATGCGCTAGTAAATACATCGTTTGGAAATGATGGTTGTAACGATTTTGAAGGTATCTGTTGACCATCTATATATAGGCTAAATGAGCAAATACCAAAATTTTCAAAATTGAAAGGATTTTTAACATAACTACCGTTGAATGCTGTATTATTCACAAAACCTATAATACATCTCTTAGGAACCTGTCCTAAAATATACTTCAAAAGTAATGAAGGTTAATAAAAACCTGATAAGGTTATTCGTTTATATTTTCATATTCGTAAATATATTTTATTGTTCTTAATATTATAATAATTATACGTATATGTTGTTGCTAAACTACTAGATACACACATTTCTGTTCTTATCTATTTCAAAAATATTTTAAAAATGCAATGACTATTAAGATTGCAAAGGGTATTTAGAGTGCCCTTTTGTATTTATTATCCACATTTTACTGATAGGTATGGATACTTGTTCAAACATGCAGTCGAGTTGACTATCGTAACTAGATAATTATATCCATTACCAGTCTATATAACCCGATACTTGTAAAAAGATTTAGTATTGTGCTCTAAGTTCGACAAAAGTGAAGTGGTTGAAAGTTTGAAATAATAAACAACAATGGAGGTAAGTTATTTATATTTTATAAATTTGGTTTCAGTAAATTCTTTAATAATTCCTATTTATTTTTTGAAACGCATTTTGATTTGTTTATGTTATATTTCAGTCTTCATACAACCTGAAAGATGTGGAAAAATGTTTCAGACCATATAATTATTATAATTTATCTGATGATGAAGAAGAGGTTTTAAACATAACAGAAAATAAAAATAAGAAGACCAATCGTTTAGATGACTTTTTTCTTCAAGAACCTGACCGGAAGAAGAAAAAAACTAAACTTTCTTCAAGTGTTGGCCGTGCAGGGAAGGAGGGAAGCATTTCATATATATCGACTGATAAAGATGATGGAATGGACGCTGACATACTTGTGAAAATGGAATTATATAGTTTAAAAAAATTGAAAGAAATCCCAGTGGCACAACATTGGAAAAATGCAGACATTCGTGTTAAATATTATATGAAAAACGATTCCAACATTGATGTTCAGATAAAGGATATTGTATACAACATAACAAAGGGGATATCCGAGGAAGATAGTGTAAAACGTTACAGTTTTAAAAATTAGTTTCATTTAGTTTCTTCATGCTTCAGATTTTAATACCATATGTTTATATAATTAAGTAATGTTTCAGTTTTCCACTAGTATAAATACTATGTTGCATTGTACAAAGTCAATCATTGTGCTTTTTGTTGAAGACCTTTGCGCATTAAGGTTAAAAGTGTGAGACAAAAAACAGTTGTGAAACGAATACACATATACAATGTCTCAAGAATGTGTTAGTGTTTTTTTTGATGAAATGGATCATGAATTTGAAAGCTTATCCATTGATACAATTGAACTTTTCAACGTTTGTGATGAAATAGAAAGAAATGATTTAAATCACCCATTTTATGATCAAAGAATGATGGCGCTATGTGATGAATTCGATGGGAAACTGTGAGTATATTTTATAATCATATTATATATATATATTTAACTTATTTTTTTTTTATTTCTCTATTCGCATTTCTAACAGTTAAATATAATAAAATTTTATTTGATAGGGTTGATCAAATGGGTCGTGGAAGCAAAAGGAAAGCAGCTGTTGATATTAACTCTGCTGACATCAAAAGAATAAAATCTGGATCGAACATGGATCTTTCACGGTCTTCACAAGAGCAATCAACATCGAATGAAGGTAATAATTTTAACATGAAATTTTGCTGTATTTGTAATAGAAATGTTTCAAAAAAATATTTCGCTAATCATCTAAGGAGCAATGCACATAAAAATAATGTAAATAAAAAACAACATTCAATAAAACCCAATGTTAAGATTGAGACTGCGTTCGGTAATAGAATAATAACCTATAGAGTAACTTCAGAAAATCAAAATGATTTACAGTTTGAGACACCAGAGTTATTTCTTGCATCTATCAAAGATACAATATTTACAATAATAAATAAATCTATAGAAGATCATACAATTTTAAAAATAAATTTCATTTTATATGGTGACTTTATTCAGGAGACAAAAAACATTAACAACACTTTTGATTTCCAATCAATGAATTTTATTGTTTGTATTGGTGATGATTTAAATATATTTTATACAACTCTCACGAAATCTCTAATAAACTATATAAATTCATTCGAGAAAAAGGATAGTGGGTGGAGTCTGAAAAAAATTTTACATTTGGATATGAATTTAAATCAATTTAACCCTTTAAGAGGAAAATCCTTTATTGAGTTACCACATGATATAAAAATTAAAAAAGCTGTGATAAATGTTAAAAACACCGATGACGCCTGTTTTAAGTGGGCACTGTTATCTGCTTTATTTCCAATTCATAAAAATTCGGATAGAGTATCATCATACACCAAATACGGTCATAAATTAAAGTTCGGTAATATTAAATTTCCAGTTAAATTAAACGATATACACAAAATTGAAAGTCTTAATAATATAAGCATTAATGTTTTTGGGTTAGAATATAATGAACAAAGAAAAAAGCATTGTATTGTTGGGCCATTGTATTTTACAAAGAATAAAATGCAGACTCATATAAATTTACTATATTTGACACAGGGTAAAATCGGTCATTATTGTTATATAAAAAATATGTCACGATTAATAAGTAGTCAAGTTTCAAAATCCAAGGAAGCTATATATCTATGTGACTTTTGTTTACAATATTTTTCAACATCTGAACGTTTAAATAACCATCAAATAAATGATTGCAGACATATTTGTACACAAATACCAAGCTTAGATAAAAATAAAAGAAATTGGTGGGGCGATATTGTTTCTGAATGTAAATTAAGTTTTGATAAATTTCAACGTAAATTGATGTTACCTTTTGTTATATATGCGGATTTTGAGGCTTTTTTAAGTCCCTTAGCATCATGTTCAAACGATCCTTCAAAATCACATACAATAAATGTACAAAAACATAATGTGTATAGTTTTGGATACTACATTAAATGCTCATACGATGATAAATTGTCTAAATATGTAACATATACTGGTGAAAACTGTGCTTTAAAATTTATGGAAACCCTGAAAGATAATTTGACAACAATTGTTAAAAAAATTGGTTTCCAAAAAGTTGCTAATAAAATATCACCAATTCAGCAAGATATAGTTAGCAAATCTGTTCATTGTTATATTTGTGATAAAATTTTGTGTGGGAATTCAATGATTTACCACGATTGGTTTACTGGGGAATTTGTTGGGGTCATACATAAAGTTTGTTCAGAAAAATTTAGAGTACCTTACACTATACCAGTCTTCTTGCACAATTTAAGCCATTATGATGCACATTTTATCGTACATGCCTTAAACTTTGATGAAGGTCAGGTAGAAGTTCTCCCACAAAATAAAGAAAAATACATATCATTTTCAAAGGTTCTTAAAATCAATAACAGTAATGTATCTTTACGTTTTGTGGATTCCCTAAAATTTTTACCCAGTAGCTTAGATACTTTAGCAAAAAATTTAACAAAAAATAATTTTAATGAACTATCAAAATGCTTTCCCAATTCAGAAGACTTTAAACGGCTGACTAAAAAAGGTTATTTCCATATGAATTCATTAAAGATTTTGATACTTTAAACTACAATCAACTTCCAGATCTTCCACACTTTTACAGTAGTCTCACAGATTCCATTATTTCTAATGAAGATTACAAACATGCCAAAGATGTTTGGAATCATTTCAATTGTAAAAATATGTTGGATTATTCAAATCTTTATTTAAAAACTGATGTTTTATTGTTAGCAGATATTTTTGTAAATTTTAGGTGTGTTTGCATTAAAACGTACGATTTAGACCCGGCTCATTACTATACAGCACCTGGATTAAGTTGGGATGCTATGTTAAAACATACTAAAACAGAGATTGAATTACTTTCTGATATAGATATGATTGCTTTTATTAAATCAGGAATTCGTGGTGGTGTTTCGCAATGTAGCACTCGCTATGCAAAAGCAAATAATGTTTACATGTCTGACTATAATGCGAAAGATAAAGAGTCATTCTTAATGTATTTCGATGCCAATAATCTATATGGTTGGGCAATGTCACAATATCTACCTACAGGTGGTTTTGAGTGGGTTAGTGCTGATACAGATTTTAATGTTAGTTGTTCATCAGATATAGGTTTTATCTTAGAAGTAGATCTGGAGTATCCGGTGGATTTACATGATAAACATTCAGATTTACCTCTTTGTCCAGAAAATATACCAGTTGGGGACGCTAAGGAAATTAGATTGATTCCAAACTTAAAAAATAAATCCAAATATATTATTCATTATCGAAATTTAATTCAATGTTTGAAAATGGGTTTAAAATTATTAAAAGTTTATAGAATATTAAAATTTAAGCAGAGTCCATGGTTAAAGAAATATATAGACCTTAATACACAATTAAGAACTCGAGCTAATTCTGATTTTGAGAAAGATTTCTATAAACTCATGAACAACGCAGTTTTTGGTAAGACTATGGAAAATATTGAGAAACGAGTTAACGTTAAACTGTTAACCCACTGGGAAAATAGGGGCAAAGTTTTGGGGGCTGGGGATCTAATTGCTCAACCACATTTTCACAGTGTTTCAATATTTTCTGATAGTCTTGTTGCAATTCAATTAAACAAAATGAAATTAATTTATAATAAACCTATTTATCTCGGATTTTGTATATTAGATATATCTAAAACGCTGATGTATGATTTCCACTATAATTACATGAAAGAGAAATTTACTTCAAATCTGAAACTACTGTATACAGATACTGACAGTCTCATTTATCAAATATTTACTAGTAACTTTTATAATGATATAAAGCCAGACATTTGTACACATTTCGATACATCAGATTATAATCCAAACAATGTTTTTAATTTTCCTCAAGTAAATAAGAAAAAATTAGGTTATTTCAAAGATGAAAATTGTGGTAAAATCTTTACAGAATTTGTGGGTTTGCGATCAAAAATGTATGCATTACAGGTAGATGATAAAATTATTACTAAGGCGAAGGGTGTTAACAAATGTGTCACTAAAAAATTAACGTTGGATAATTATAAGTCGTGTTTGTTCAATAAAAACGTACAGCATTGTAAAATGTATCGGTTTAGATCATTAAAACATACAATTTTTACACAGGAAATAAATAAGGTGTGTTTATCTTTTAATGACACAAAGCGGTACATTTTACCAAACAAAATCGATACGTTACCTATAGGTCATTACCAAATCAATAGTATGTAATTGAGTTAATCATTATTGTAAATATAACAAATTATAATTTTTTATGTAAAATAAATTTGTTTTGTACATGTATAATGTATAAACGTGTACTGTACATTAATATTGTGATATAACACTTACATTTTTTGTATATTTCATATAAATAAATTGTTTTTAAAATATCAACTTAGTTTTATTCCTTTCCCTGAAGAAGACAGAAGTCAAAAAATAATGATTCATTTTGTTCATCCCTTTGCTGCCATCGTAGCAGGACCTAGTGGATGTGGAAAATCTAACTTTGTTGCAAATTTCATTAAGCATAAAAGTAGCATATGTAATGAGATTTTTTTAGAAATAACATGGTGTTATGATGAAATGCAGCCGCTATATAATATACCTGGAGTAAATTACCACCAAGGACTACCGGAATTGCATATGTTTGATGGTAAAAATCCACATTTGATTATAATAGATGACTTAATGAGGGAATCTGATGGTCGAGTTGTTGATATATTTACAAAAGGTAGTCACCATAGAAATTTGAGTGTTTTTTACATAACCCAAAACTTATTTCATCAAGGAAGAGGACAGCGCGACATTTCACTTAATTCAAGTTATATTATTTATTTTAAAAATCCCCGTGACAAAACTCAAATACGATTTCTAGCTAGACAAGTTTCACCGGAAGACACGAAGTTTATTGAAGATTCATATACCGATGCTACTAAAGAAGCTCATGGTTATTTAATGATTGATTTGAAACAAAACACTGATGATGCTCGCCGCATAAAATCTAAAATATTTGAATCTATTAATTTTTGTACAATATATGTTCCTATGAAAAGGTATAAGTATCTTTGTAATCAGTCACTCTAAGCCAGTAATGAACCATGCATCAACGAATAACAACGCATAAGGATTTGTTATCAGCTTTACATAAATTAAAACCCAAACATCGTAGGATATTACTGAAGTCTTGTAATAATCAAGAAATTAACTGTATATGTGAATGTATTCACAATGTTTTACAAGGAAAAGTACCTTTAAAAGAGAATACAAAAACAAAATTAAAAAAAATTAAAAATCTCTTACGTAATCTGATCAGTAAAGGAAAAAGTTTTGAATACAGGAAAAATATATTAATACAAAAAGGAGGGTCCTTTCTTCCCATAATTTTGGGTACAATTCTAAGCACCCTTGTAAGTTGTTTTAATAAATCACAATGAACACAAAAAAAATGCTTCTTGTTGAGCAAGACTTTATTGATAAACTTAAACATCAGAATGAAAATAAAGCAACACCGCAAAGTAGATTGGATTTAGAAATGGAAAAAATTATATCAAGTAAATTGGATGATCGCGAAAAATGGGCGCTTTATCTACAAATTTTACAAAGATACTTACATTACTCCATGGAAGAACGTCAACCTCAAGAAATAACAATAACTGAAAAGGTAATAAATGATAATACTAATGAAAACCGAAACATCAATAATATAACTACCAGTGAAAATGAAAAAATGCTAAATGTTAAACAACCCCCAACGGGTGAAGACATCGCATATGGGTTACAACCAAAAGAAATATTAAAATTAATTCCTAAAACTTATATGAGGAGGGGTGAATTATTGATGGATACAATATTAAATAAAACAGATCAATTGCAATGGAATAAAAATGGAACAGTTGTCATTAGTGGACAAGAGATACCAGGGAGTAATATTATAGATTTAGTGAATGACATCTTACGACCCTCGAAGAGATCTGATCCAATCGGTTGGGAAATATTCGCCAAGTTTTTAAATGATATAAATACACCGCTAACATACATTGGTAATCTGAAAAGAATCAAATATATATCTGACCTTAATAGTAAAGATAAAACATTGATTCAAGAATCACAAACTGAGGTTTCCTCAACTCCAACACAATCTAAACACATCAATAAATTGAGAAACAAAAGTGATTGGGAGAAATGGACCCCGTATTAGAGTTACATCGCATCTATTATGATATTTCACATCCAGCTGGTTACAGCAGTGTCAATAAGTTAACAAAGGCAATGAATGGAAAAATCTCAAAAAGTGACGTTTCGAAATGGTTGCAGTCTCAAGAAACATATACATTACATAAACCGGTTATAAAAAAATTCCCACGTAATAAATATATTTTATCAAATATTAATGAATTGTGGCAAGCTGATTTAAGTGATTTAAGAACTTACATAGAATATAATGATGGATATAAATATATTTTGTGTGTTATTGACGCCTTTAGTAAGTATGCTTATGTTAGAGCAATGAAAAAGAAGGATTCATGCACAATAAAAACGTGTTTAACTAGCATCTTTGATGAAGCTAAAACTGTTCCTAGACATATTCAATCAGATAAGGGTACGGAATTTGTATCTAAGGATGTCCAAACTTATTTAAAACGTAAAAATATAAATTATTACACTACAAATAATCCAGATATAAAGGCAAGTATAGTAGAACGATTTCAGAGAACATTGAAAATGAAAATGTGGCGTTATTTTACACATAAGAATACTTATCGTTATATAGATATTTTACAAGATTTGGTTAGTTCTTATAATCACAGTGTGCACTCTAGTATCAAGATGAGACCATGTGATGTTAAAATGGAAAACATTATGGAAGTTTGGCGGAATTTATATTATGATGAAAAGACTTATATTTCAAGTTTAAACAAAGTACCTAAGTTTAACGTTGGTGACTATGTAAGAATTACAAAATACAAACATGTTTTTCAAAAAGGTTATGAAAGTAATTGGAGTAATGAAATTTTTATCATTACTTCGATTATAGATCGTTCCCCGTGGGTTGTATACACTTTAAACGACTTAGAAAATGAATCAATAACAGGAACTTTTTATGAAAAAGAATTACAAAAAATAACTTTTTCCCCCACTTCCGAATATAAAATTGATAAAATCATCAGATCACGTAAAAGCGGTATTAGAAAGGAAGTATTAGTTAAATGGAAAGGATATCCTAACAAATTTAATTCTTGGGTCTTACTGTCGAATATTAAAAATCTACAATGAAGGAAAGTTTCTATTTAACTTTACTCAGCAATAGTTCCACACAATATTTCCCGGGAAATATGACATCAAATTTTTCTACAAAACTACCTAAAGCCATTACATTAGAAGGAGAATGGATGGTAGGTATAGTTGAGTTTCAATATCCCTCTACTATGTTCTCCGTGCAAGAACATGAAAATATCATATACATAAGTAAAAAAACTGCCATCAATAACGAAGAGACCACACTAATGTATAAGAACCATATACCAGCCACCAACTATGATAATATACAAAATATTCTTATTGCTTTAAATTCGAAAGAGAAAGTTAGTTTTCGTCAGGACACCGTGTCAAAGTTTGTTTCTGTTGCAGTAAAGGATCCATCAATAATTTCACTATCTCTATCACCTAATTTGAGCTTTCAACTTGGATTTGAGCCAGATACCAATTTAGTAAATCATAATATCGGTAAACGCCCTGCTAATCTACATTTGGGGTTACCATCGCAATTATTTGTGTATTGCGATATTATAGAACCACAAATTGTTGGTGATGTCATGACACCCCTATTGAGAATTATACCCTTAGATCCTGCTAAATACATATATGGTTCAAATAAAATGCATATATTTTCACCACCACATTATTTACCGGTAATGAGAAGAGAATTTGATGTTATTGAGATAGATATAAGAACAACCACGGGAAATGCGGTACCATTTCAATACGGTACATCGTGTGTGAAACTTCATTTTAAAAAAATATAATCTATATTTCCTTTTTAAAATGTATACACCTCAAGAAACTTTTATATGTCCTTATGAACATTATTATTCGCAACAAGCTGGGGCTGGTATAAATGTAATCTACAAAGGAGCCTTACATCAACGTGGTCATGGTATTGGAAGTTTTCTTGGGGGGTTATTTCGAAGTGTGCTACCTTTACTCACTAGTGGTGCTAAGGTGATTGGAAAAGAAGCACTTAACAGCGGTATTGGGCTTTTGTCAGATGTTGTAGCTAGTCGTCCTATTAAAGAATCCATTAAAAATCGATTGAAAGAGGCTAGTTCTAACCTTAAACGCAAAGTTGATACCAAAATTGATAAACTTATGACTGGATCGGGTGTTAATAAGAGACGAAAATATTGTAATGAGCTCATTCGAGTTTCACCCCTCAAAGTGAAAGGCGCTTCAAAGAAAACAAGGAACAAAAATATTAATATTTCCAAGGATATATTTTCAAACTAATCATAATGTCATTTATTCATAATCATTCATGTGAGTGCGTTAAATCTGAATTGGATCTGTTTGCTCTTCCTTCCACACAAACAAGTATCGAATATGGACACTGGATACATTACAAACCAATTTCTTCATTAAGTGATGATGGACCTATCGAATTCCAAGTACCTGGTACAGGAGATGACTACATAGACCTTTCGCATACACTACTCCATCTCAAGGCTCAAATTAAAAATCAAGATGGTTCTGCAGTTAATGCAGCTAATGTAGTGGCACCAGTCAATAATTGGTTACATTCTTTATTTAACCAATTGGATGTTTACCTAAACCAAAAACTTGTGTCACCCCCAAATAATACTTATGCATATCGCGCTTTCATAGAAACTCTATTAAATTATTCATCATCCGCCAAACAATCACATTTGACATGTGGTTTGTGGTACGAGGATACAGCTGGTAAAATGAATGAAACTAATGAGGCAAACAAGGGCTTTTACAAAAGACAACAACTTTCAAAGGATGGTAAGGATGTTGAAATGATTGGGCATTTACATGGGGATATATTCAATCAAGATAAATTCCTCATTAACGGGGTCGAATTATCTATAAAATTAGTTAGATCGAGAGAAACATTTAACCTCATGTCACAGAATGCAGATAATAAGTACAAAGTCTGTATAACAGATGCAACTTTAATAATACGCAGAGCAAAAATTAATCCATCAATACTAATAGCTCATCAAAAGGTTCTTGCCACTACTACGGCTAAATATCCTATTACAAGAGGTGAAGTGAAAGTCCTGACCATACCAGCTGGTGTGCAGGGTAAAACACTGGACAATATATTTTTAGGACAGGTTCCTAAGAGATGTATTATAGGTTTTGTGAATAATACAGCATTCAACGGTAGTTATGTTAAAAATCCTTTCAATTTTGAAAATTTTGGTATTTGCTCATTTAGCCTATATATAGATGGTCAACAGATACCTTCAAAATCGTTACAACCATCATTTCCAAACGATGTATTTACTAGCGCATACCACACCCTGTACTCAGGCACCGGTATACATTTTCTTAACGAAGGTAATGGAATATCGAGGGAGCAATATTCAAATGGATACTGTTTACTAGCTTTTGATTTAACACCTGACTTGTCGGCTAACTCTAATGTGCATTGGAATCTTGTACGCCATGGTAGTGTAAGAATGGAAGTAAGATTCGAGAGCGCATTGACTGAAACAATTAACTGTGTAGTTTACGCAGAGTTTTCAAATATTATAGAAATAGATAAGAACAGAAATGTATGTGTGGATTATAGTAGTTAAGCAATCACTTATGTAATTATTATGATATTAAGAATAATAAAATATAATGTAATCGAATATGACATGGTTTTTATTTACCTTCATTACTTTTTTTACAAAGAGACTCATTACTTATGTTGAGATCATATTATGTGTGTTTAAATACATTGGTACAAATATGAATTGATAGTAATAAATGTAGTCAGTAAAAGAGTGAAAGGGTAGGGGAGTAAACGCATATTAAAGTATGAACACACTAGAAGTGCAAATGAGTCTTCGTAGAATACATCCCAGCCTCCAGAGCAACGTTTATCCTTCAAATCGATTGCCGATGTATGCTCAGGTGCCAGCACTTATCATATGCAATCTTGACCCTGATTCACAGCCGGGGTCTCATTGGGTGGCTATTCATATAAACGTCGAAAGAGTTGGGGAATACTTTGATTCGTTTGGACGGAAACCTATTGAACCAATAGAAGGATTTTTAAGGAGGAATTGTTGCATGTGGAGATACAATAGCCTTACGGTTCAGGATTACCTATCGGCGGTGTGCGGAGAGTACTGTTTGGTATACATATATTACAAGTTCAGGGGATGAGATTAGAAGACTTCCTTAGAAATTTTACGTGTGACTCAGAGAACAATGATACGGTGCTAGTAAATTTGTATAGAAACATAATGGACATATAAATAAAAGAATAATACCTGGAATAAAAATGTTTTATTTAAATATGTAACCCTTACACCTAATTTTATTATAGATAATGGTGTTAATGTAGGTTAGGTATATTTATTGTTGTTTGCTTAGACCCGTAGGTTAGGTTAGTTTAGATATAGTTTATTCTATTTTTCTTTTAGAGCCACAGATCGGGTTAGTGAATGTAGGAAAGTAGATAACGATGCATTCGTACTGAGTCATTAAGTAATTAGATAATGAGTGGGAATTTCGTGCAGGAAATAGTAGCTGATAAGGTGATTAGTAAGTAATTAGCGAGGGTTTTGGGAAAGCTATCTCTGGAACGGTTAGAGCTATCACTTCAGGAGTGAGTGCATTCGACTCCACACGTCCTGTTTAGTGGGGTTAGAGTACAAACTTTTTTTTTTTTTTTTTAGGCGGGCGCTGCCTCCGAAACAGCTTTTTTTACCAAAGCAGTGGGTGAGGCAGTGCCCGGGAATCCATACTACTTGTGGTTGTCAAATCAACGAATTGCCACAAAAGGTGAAAGGCGCAATAAATATAAAACACCTTCGTAATATGTTTACAAGTACTTTATTATTCGAATAACGTTGGATAGAAAGCTGGAATACGAAAGAGTGTCTGACTAAGGGTAAGTATTGTATACAAAGAGTTAAACTAGGAGTAATCCCGACTTCAGCTAAGGAGAGTTAAGTGTAGTGCTTCAAAACTCACCTGCCCCGACATTGAGCGAGAGTTACTTTTCACGTAACTTTAGCCTCTGGAACATTTCAAAGTGTAAATAATAGTATATCCCTAGTGACTCAAATATCTTCTTGCGTCCTTGATCGTTTTTATAACAGCCAACGAATAACTTGATTTTTTTACTTTACTATGAAAGTTTAGCTTTAATCAATCAAGTATATGCCGGCTGTAATGAAGAATAATTGTACAAATTAAAAGTGCGTTGACCTGTGAGTGTGAAGTTTGAACAGAGTGCGAAACCGCGTGCGTCGTCGACGCAATAAAATGACATCTGCTGAATTTAATTAAACCCACTATTTCACATTAGCAACGCTCAGAGCTTAGCAAGCAAAATAAGTTGGCCGGTTTTGCTTTCACGAATAAAATCATTAAATATTATTTGAAAGATATAAACTTAAACTTCGGCAACTAAATTTTTTTAAATACAGGGACAAACGGGCTGGATACTCACTTGATGTTGTTAAGTGATACCGCCGTAGACACTCAACGCCAGAGAACGCGCAAGTGCGTTGCCTGCCTTTTAAGAATTGGTACGCTCTTATATCGAAGGATCCTAAGAAAATACTTCAGTTCCACAAACTGCCATTAATAAGGCTAACTGCTTAAATGAAACCTTAAACTTAACATTTACATAAATTCTGTCTTGTAATGATAATATTTTTGAAACACGATTGGATGTCCACATGATGTAAGTTATGTAACTCCAAGAACAGGCGTGCCTCTTTGAGAAGTCAGCAGTATGGGGGTCTCATTTTGCATCACATTCAGCGAATTACGAATAAACCGTTGTGAGGGAGGCCCTAACGAGAATAGAGATACGTTATGTTTCTCTGTTTTCTCACATTCACCGTTTTACCTACATTACACATCTCTGTCGTGTGTTCGGACAGCTCACTACATGGAAGAACACATTTTAAAATATTGATCTAGTATTAAAATAATCCGTTATTCTATACTAGATCAATATACATTAATTATATAACAGAAATGCTAAAGAAACACTTTGCGTATTGCGAAATAAACCTATAGATTTAATGAGGTGGGCCTGGGGTCGCGGGATCATGCTGAGTCGCGAAGCCTCCGTGACCGATCGTCTTTAATCTATAGGTAGACATTCCTTGCCGCACCCACTATTGAAGTTTACGCTTGGGCAAACCTTACGTAACATTAACTTCACTCATAGTATCGATAGGTTTTCTTAACTAGTACAGCGAGACTACCAGATACTAATTAATATATACAATAATAACAGGTATATTAGCGCATAAAAAGCATATTCTTTTCCTTCCACCACGGACATACTTTATATACGTTACATATAGAAAATTTTACACTCCTTTCTAAAAGTTATATTTCGTGTTAATCGTTTCTACGTTCGTACTATTGTAAATAATGATCAAATCAGTATCGACATGAGATTGACGGAAGACGGCCAAACATTGATGACGTTAGCCGGAATGGTGTCGAAGTAACACAGTACGTACAGTTCGCATCTAATGCTCTATTCAGCTAGTTTCGACACATCACACACACATCGGACGCAGAAAAATCTCAAAACCTAACGCAATACTAAAACTTATCTCTGATTAATACACTTAATTTATGAATGGTTGATAAAATTATCAATTCTTGTATAACGGCCCCAACTTAATACATTATCCTCAAAAATGCCTCCTATACGTACGAAACGTAGACGGACGAGTGCAAGTGTTAGAGACTTGGGACACAATAGAGACTAATTTTTCAGTCAATTTCTTCTATTGTTAGGAGAGGAGGGTCTCAAGACTATGTAGTTGAAACTTGCGAATCACTTTGAAAGCTTTCAAATTGTATTTACCTCTCTCTCTGAGAAATTACTTGCGCTTAGTATATAGTTACATACAGATAACTGAAGAAATATTTGATAAATGAAACGCATTGTTCTGCATGTCAACGATTGCAATAGCAGTTAAGAATGTTGTAAGTCATCGTGTCGCGGAGGTCAGAGGTCTCTATTTCATCTGCGCGGCGCCATTACTTGTTAATTCGTTACTTTTGTTCTGTATATTAAATATTGTTTCACTATATTTGATGCCGGTCCAAATACTACTTGTTAATTAGCTCTTCGACTCTACTATATTAAAGTATTGCAAATAAGTCTGAGTCGGTATTGCATGTCGTTTAATAACATTAGCGATTCGTGCGACCTATTTATTTATCGCCAGTTCTGGCCGCCACTTACGGGTAATCATCGTGCTTACTGCTTAAACCTATAATCCTTAACTAGAGGAATTGCTACTTTTAATAACTATTCGATTTAATCATTCCTTTGTTAAGTGCAAACCAAGTCGATGTATTTTTGTGTAAGGCTAATCACAAAAAAAAATCCTTTATAATATTCTGTAATCAAATAAACAACGTCTTAAGATGGGTCTTTCTTCTTTTAAGATATAATAATAATGATGAAGTATATATATAAAGAGCGAGAGTAAATATGAGTCCACATCGAGATGAATTACTCGTGGAGCCGTCGACCCGCGTCACATCAATTATTTTGTTGGCTCAGCACACTCCGCACTAAGCAACAAACAAGGAAAACAATACCTTACCTAAAAATTATATATTACGCGGTTAAGCCCGAGGGAAGGCTAGGGTTACTCGACACGCGCTGAAAACGTACTCAAAGCTTTAAATTCCTCTCGCAGTGCGCCAATATTAATTATTATATTCTAGGACAATATTGTTTCGTCAACGAATATCAGTCTAAGTCTCTTCTAGTCCGACCGTGCACTGAGCCTCGCACTTGCCTCCATCCCTAGAGTGAAGTATAATGTGGGTCGATCTCTAGGCGCGAGCCGGAGCCACTTCCCTTTGCTATTCAAATGTTGCAAAGCACCTCGCGTCCCGCTTTCGCTCATTGAGATTGACGCTAAATTAATATTCTTCTGTATTTAATAAACCATTTATTATTTAACTTCATTATAAATGGTTTTAAAGATTATAAGATAATATAAATAAATAGAATGTAATTTAAAATTAAACATGTTAGTAGCCTCCGAGATGTCCATATTACATGTGCGTTAGTACAACAAACAAATGGCAAGTTAAAAAGTTGTTGTCCCGCAAAAGTTTTCAGTTTTACGAGGCAAATTGTGCTCGTAAAGCTTGACATTTGAAATTACTATTTTATGGGACTATACTTGGTAATTTAAAATTGGGTAAAGAGAAATTGCTGTACTTCGTGGAAGGAATGTACGTACATATGGTAAAACAATGCTGAGTGAAGCATTCAGCTCACTACCATAATTGACAATAAAAGTATGATTGCAGATGAATGAGATGTAGGGTAGCTGGTGTAAAAGGTGGAAATATTTAGTATACTTCGTGTCTGTCGGGCGGGTTTCGACGAGAGGATGACTTGTAAACAGTTTACGAGAACAAACATTTACTTAATGTTACACAGAGCGCGTCTCTTATACAGTGAATTCGCGTATTATATTCTTTAAGCTCCCGAAATATACATTTGTGACATACAATTTAACCAAATCCTATTCGGGAATTAAACTGAAGAAGTTCAGCTCTTTCAAGTTCACACATATACTTCATTAAAAGAAGAAATCTTTTATTAAAATATTAATTTTGCTTTATAATCTAATTTTTCTTGTAGAACGTCTTAATCGCAATTAAATTAATTAACAATAAAACCCTTTTCAAACAATGTTTTCTTTTAATCAGAGATGTATTCTTAATGTAGTATTTCGCTTCTTAAAAAAAACTCCAGAGTCTGCTGATTGTAATTAAAAAGTAAATAAATCAGGCTCAAGTTCAGTTGTTTAATTAAGGATTAAACTCTCGGCTCTTTCGGGTTATTTAAAGTTACATTAATTATTTGAAGTTACATTCATTTAATGCGGGTTGCTTCATTAAGTTACGGCAGAGATGCTTTATTATCTCCCAGCTCTTCGGGTGTTGAGGATAGGTTAGGATCTTTAACAGACCTTAATATAAAGTCATTTTCGTTTATATGTATGAGACAAGTAAACGAATATTTGTTCCCATACTATGTAAGGTAATCTCGTATCTCAGGTTGCTTCGAAGGTAATTTTAAATATTTTTTGTGAAAGTTAATGTAGTTAACCACACAGATTAATATTCCCTCCCATAAAAACGCTGGAGGGATTGAGACGCTTTGAGATTAATGTTATTCCTAAAGAGGTGGAGGTCGCCGTAGCCGTTAACCCACATAACCACAAATAGATTATGATGTTTGTAAAATGTTTGTGGCGTTTTAATGATCAAATTTGCGTAATTACTCTCCCGGAATGTTTTAAATTAATCTTATCAAGATTAAATATACGCATATAATTAATAATACTTTTATATAATAATATCCTTCAGTTTACACACAAAACGCAAACGCCTCGTATGTTTCCCGTCGGGGACAGCATAAGTGGAAAACTCGAGGGTCTATTTAAATAAATAATTGAAAGCAATAAGAAAATAAATGAAGTACACAAAAGGTCGCGATGCGTATTCAATTATCTTTTAATCGGGCCCTGAATAAATTAGTGCCCGCCCGGGGCTCTGTCTTTTTCAGACATCTTTACATAATTTTATTTTTCTTTTTGTTTCCAACTTGTATTACGTAAATATGTATTTCACCATTACACTATTTGTTAGTAATTAAGTATTGCTGTATGTATAACAATTATAATAATTTTAACTGATTTATTCTTACTGGACTCGGCAGATAATATGAATTGTTCAATTAGTTCAACAATTCCACGCGAACAAAATCGCAACATATAGGATTTAATAGCGAGTACCCAAGTTACGTATACAAGTGTGCAAAAAATAAGAAATTGTAGCTTAGTAATGAAATTGAGAATTCTATTATCTAAATAGTTTACAAAGTCGGCTGCAAGCACACACCACAGCAATTAATTGTAATATTGATATCGCTTTAAGCTCGGTGGATGTTTATGGCCGGACCTGCTCGACTAATTGAATCATTCGTTTAGAGCATTTGTTTTATTGAAAATCGATATAACGTATGTGACATGTGATATTAAAATCCAAACGATAAGTGAATTAGAACACTAGGAGTCTATTACTTTCAGCGCTTTTGGTTCAAATGGACTAACTATTGAAAACTACAATCTTCAGTTCAGTCTCTTACCCTTAAACTTATCCTCCTATACACATACACTAAAAGGCATATAATATAACGATTGGAAAAGATACTTAGCCCTTTAATTTTTAGAGCCATCTGAATAAACTGAACGAGTAGAAAATATCTTGAACGAGTGCTTATTATAATTCTGCAACCGAGATAATTCCGCGGTTTTATGAAGCAGTCTCATTAAAATTTTGTAGCACGCTGTACACTCCGAAGCGAAATGTTTACAACTTACCGACTGTCTCATCTGCTAAGAAAATGCTTTATATTTTTCCCTTCATTAATGTTGCGCCGTTTTGTACTGTGAAATCATTCTTGCCAATGTCAATAAATACGATAAAAAAACATTGAATCTATCGATTTATGTCACAAAAGGTCAAGTTGTAACTTTTTCGGAACACAGGTTCTACCCCCGGGTGAAGGGAGCGTCTTTTATAAATATATTATTAAACATATGGTATACCTCTTCCAGCCAGTAATGCAGGATATCGTTTTAAAGAAGGGAACAATTGCTTTGGTAATTATTCTATACTTGCACACTTATTTTCGAGACGTCTCTAATCGCCAATTTTTATCCCCAAAATAGAATACCCACCCGAACCTCGGACCTATATATATATACAAAACTACATTAAATATACATAAATTTTATCTTGTTTAGTTTTTATTATATTAATAAATTACCTGATTTATAACAAACATTGATGTATTCATTGTAATAATAACCGGTTATTGTTGTATAAAGTATAAAAGTAAGTATCACAGACCAAGCGGTTTCTGTGATTGGCCAGCGTCTTCGCGGGAAATATTGAGAGCAATCGTGAGGCTTACAATAGAAGTGTTATTTATATTATAATTCTTAAATACAATAAGTATATATATATCAACTATATCGATATAAACTAACCATAAATATAAATATTAATTATGGTAGATATAGTTACGTACTCGTTATACCATTTTTGAAACCCTATCACATAAGTATTCAATTTTCCACCTACATATATTATTATATACGTAGTTAGTTTCAACACACTCTCACACCACACCACAGCTGTCTTCACCAAAAATAAATGCGAGCTTTTCTACAAAACATTTGGCTGTCGAATTTTATGCAGAATGTTTTGAAAAATGGTTGGGAGCGGCACAATATTACAACAATATAGGTTCAGCTCGCAATAAATCAATAGCACGATATTAAATACACACCCTCACAGCGCTACCGCGGCCCCAGAGCTGCTTCGAACAGTACGGAGCAGAGAAAAGTTCTATAAACGAACTCACTGATGGCAAATTATTGTTTGTGATAGCTTAATATTAGATAACTTTTGGTGTTGGTCTTGAATACTATGTACCCGGCAATAAACTTCTAAAGTTGTCAAAGACCGCCTAGGAGATATATATGTCACGATTACTATTGCAACAAACATGAGAAATAATTAATTAAAAAACACTGTCACATGTAAGTTTAGTGTTTAAGGTTTGTATGTTGTTATTTTTTAATTATTCTTATTATTACTATGTATCTAGGTTATTAATATTACATAAATACTGCATATTTGTGTGTTGAATATATATATATATATATATGTTTGATAAATGTAATAGATAATAGTTTTGTATATTCTTCGCTCCGGGTCAATATACGAGCTACTGCCACGGCATTGTATTCTGCATTCACTATTTTAGACCCCCGTATACGTACAACCATATGAATAGAAATATTTAGAGGGTGTTCAATTGTCAAGCATTGTTGGCTAATGCGAGAAATTGTCGGGAGACTTTAATTCACAATTATTTACAGTCGGTCGTGTTGACAGAAGATTATTTTGTTATCTTTTTCGACAGGGATAAAATAATAATAAATATGCGAATGTAACGAGAGGATCCATTCCGCAATATGGTTCGGTCCGCAATGAGACAAGTCTTGTGAGAACGAACATTAATCTGCTCGAATCCCGGGAGAGAGACAGTTTTGGGATTGCCGGTATCGATTATTGCACAGCACCATGTATAATGCTGCGGCTAATGTCCGAAGTTAGGCGAACATGCAAATGTCGAAACTTTGCCGGATTCTAGTGATTTAGTAATACTTTGTTGGTTTTATTGCTGGAATTTCGCTTATAACTGTTTCCGGCTTTCTTAAACGTTATCCTGTTATAGCCGTCCTCTCTTATCTTCCAACTTATATTGGTTACTTTTCTAAGTCTGATCTAATCGGATCTTATTAAAAAAAAACAATTCTTCTTATTTTTAACTTTTAATTTATTTTATTTACATTTGTATTAATTTTAATATGTACACCTTTACTTCTCTGACTTCATTACGTACACTGGTAACTTTTATTATTATTTTTTCTACTGAGTATTTATTACATTTACATTAACAAATATTGTAAACCTATTTTAAAAGAGTAAGTGTGGAGTTTCTTGCCCATTCTTCTCCACACGAAACTACCTTTTGGAAGGGGCAACTAGAATCTTATATATATATTCAGGGTGGCCAAAAAGTCGTGGATCAAACGCGAATAGGGGATAGATGAGGTCAGCAGCGGCAAAAAATTGTTCTACGGTAGGTCTCTAAGGTCAACCCCTGCAGAGTTAAGATTTATTTTGCGTTTCATAAGAAAATTGACTTTTTTTTACTAATTCTTATTAAAATTCGATAAAATCTACATCCTGTATCTTTTTCATATTATCCACTAGATTGGTACTGATGAGTTCTTGCTTACCACATACTATTTATAGTTGTTTATTGAGTGTGTTGAAGATAATATTAAGTTATACGTTATAATTTTTTTTTTCAAATCAAAACTTTTTGTTTACTTCGGACCCCACTGTGAAAAAAATTACTCTACCGAAAAGTGACCCTGTATTACAAGTTTTGGCGCATTTAATATGGATTCTGAAAAGGTATTACACATGGCCATGAGTTGCTCTAAAATCTTTCTAGGACGAAAAAACAACAACGATTCGGACTTATGATAGATTATTTACCTACCTGTGACCAGTACTGTGTGAATCGGACTAAATTCAAAAAATTGGACAGAGGCTGGAGGGTTACGTAGGAATTTGATTAGACGGTGCAGATTAAGTATTATGGTCAGAGTCAGGAATTTTGAAGATATTTTATTGTAAAATATTTTGTTTCCTACAAACAACCATTGAGAAATAATTGTTTTAATACAATTATTATTTCACAATCGTTGTTTGCAATTCTTCCTAGAAAGATATTAGAGCAACTCATGGCCACGTGTAATACCTTTTCAGAATCCCTATTAAATGCGCCAAAACTTGTAGTACAGACACTTTTCGGTGGAGTAATTTTTTTTTACAGTGGGGTCCAAAGTAAAGAAAAATTTATGATTTGAAAAAATGTTATATCGTATCACTTAATATTATCTTGAATACACTCAATAAACAACTATAAATAGTATGTCTAACGCAAGAACTCATCAGTACCAATCTAATGAATATTATGAGAAAGAAACAGGATGTAGATATTTTCGAATTTTAAGAAGAATTAGTAAAAAAAAGTCAATTTTCATATAAAAACCAAAATAAATCATAACTCTGCAGGGGTTGACCTTAGAGACTTAACGTAGAACAATTTTTTGCCGCTGATGACCTCATCTATCCCCTATTTGCGTTAGATCCACGACTATTTGGCCACCCTGTATATAAATTTTTTTTTTGACGTTCAAAAGTGCCATTTTAGATGGTCTAATTGAAATAAATGCTTTGACTTTGACTTTGACATTCCTTTTCTTTCTTTTTTTGCGACTGAGGCGCAAACTAGCTACTGTGGTGTCTGGCTGAATGACCAGCGCTGTGGTACATTCTGCTCTTCAGCATAATGCTGAGCCAGGGCCAATAACAGCCACAGCACACACAATTTACTTGAAACGAACCAAATGGGGAAAAGGGAATTTTTTATTTTTTTTTCTAAAAAAATATTTTATGTTTTTGATATCTCTCATTTTATTTTTTCTTTGATTATGGATATTTGTGTGTTTATGTGTGTGTGTTTTTGTGTGTAATAAATGTTAGGTGTATGTCTATTAAAATTATTTATATTATACTAAAGTTTGATATTCAATCTGATGCAATAAAAAGGCGAACTGACGCACTCTATTCCTATTCACAAAATCCACAAAATCAATTAAAACGGAACGTACGATCTTAAATAGTTAAACAACATCTACACGAGAACCATTGATTTGAATTGAGCTTTATTCAGTACTTTGATAACGATTCCCGCCCACGCAGAGACCAACGTCCACCAACTCCGACGAACACATCCTTCGCGAATTAACCTAATCTTGTTCGTAGCTCACCCATTGCTTGCATCAATGTTTATTTTTGTTAATAAACATTGATTCCTGTAAAGATTTACTCGGTGATATGCAAAATCAAGGTGATATTGAATCTCCCATGTTTATTTTGATTAAACGAAATTAATTTGCGTATTATCTTAAGTAGATTTAAAAAAAAATTGCGTTGAGATTTTAACACTTTAGAGACCACCATGTATTTTTCTATTAATAAAGACATAAATAACAGATTTGGTCACGAGTATAATCAACTAAACAAGCAGTAATCAGTTCGGTGTTTACATATTATTGAATTAACGTTATAAGAACCCGTCTTCGACTGGCAAATAGCATTGTATAGTGTCCGGCCGAGCCGCAGTCTCCGCGTATTTTTCTCAATATAAGAAATCCGCTCCGAGCACTCCCATTGTAGTCCTCTAAATTAAATTCCATTACACACACAACTACAAATGAACACTCACACCAAGGACATGGATACATGTTAACTTTTCTAAATTACCTTCTACAAGCCATTGAAAAAACAAATTATTACTTAAAACCACGTGTTAATTAAGTACGACTATATTTTACATAGCCCAGTAACCATTCCCAGCGATTTTGCTTTTCATTTAATATTCGTGTGTATGACTTACTTGGTGGCGAAGTTATTCTAAAACTATGATATCTCCTAATATATTCATTGAAATCAAATGATATCAAAGGACATTCTGTTCGAAATCAAAAACTTGTCATGAATTTATTTGGATAAGAAATAGATCCAATTTGAAAATGCAGTAAAAGAATTAAATAATAATATGTCCGATTTGAATTGGTTGGTTTTGTGTATTAAACGATGATGAATGTATATTGTATATATTTATACGGGCTATGAGGATCCTATTAGTCAAAGCTATTTAGTATAGATTAAAAATGTACGGTGTCCATAGCGTACTTTCTTTTAGTAGCTTCGACATCGGAGTTAGGGCAGTGTCGTAAGTCTTATCCCGAAAATGTATCAAGGTATTACTTAGGAAAGACACGTATTATCCTCCTGACCGGTCGCCTCTGATTTATCGCTCTATAACTTATTTCGAACCTATTCTCTGCCACTTTCAATTGAAATAATACTTAGCGATTGACGATTGATGTGTTTTGTAATACCCAAAACCCAAATGCTAGTTAGCCGAATGCAGTTAAATAAAAAGGCCTGAAATGAGAGATGTTCGAGTGGAGTGGGCGGTATTTATGGAGCTTCGGCTAATTGTCGTCATGTGCCGGTGTCCGGCCATTATCGGGTCCGCAATTTGGTGGATTTATTCTGGAACTTTTTGTTGAATACGTGAATAATTGATTGGGAGGCGGATGTCGCATTTACATTCGCGCTATATTTTCTGTATTGTCGTCGTATTCAAATAATTTTTCATACGCGAAACTCGAAGCGGATTTTTTAATGAAAAATAGCGAACAATTGTGGATTTGATTGGATTTTAAAATTCTCTCATTTGTTGACCGATTGCGAAGTTTTATTTAGTCGTGATTTAAATGGCCCGGAGTGAAAATGAAGAGCGCCAGTTTATCTGTTATCTCGTGAGGTTTATGTAAAACACGAGAATGTGTAATTAAAAATAAACGATCGTTATTAACAAAACTAATCTCTTTCGTCCACTAATACTGCTCATAAAGTACGGCCACAGTGTACGACATTTACATTGGTAAACTTTCCACGTTCGTATGGTCTGAACGGATAAGGCAATATCGGAGTGATCTAGGAAAAGACAGATATATGATTCTTGATTTTTTTCCATGCACCTTCGTAGTATTCCTTATAAATTCTGTAAATAGAAAAAATCTGCTATTATGAAGTAAGTTTTCACAAGTTTCGTTACTATGAGCGTTGAGTAAACTATGGTGCAGTAAACTACCTTCTCATATTAATTGCCGGTCTCGGAGAATAATGATAGTTCATTAGAATATCATTACTTTCTAATGCGCTCATTATTTATTTGTCCCCATAATTAAATGTTTTTACTCGTCTCGGTGGAGCTCACAAATCGGAGGCACTGGGATTGTTTAATACGACGACCAAGGATCCGAGTGTTACATTAAAAAATATATTTATTATGTCTCATATTTGGGCACGATTAAGAAATATTCATATTGGGCCCATAAACAGATGTCCGTCGAGTGACATTAAGTGTCGTCAAATCATTTAACCATTGCATCACTTTGCCAAGTGATTCTGAATATAAGTAGCTTTAGGGGTGTCACAGAGACAAAGAAACTTACTTAAAAATATTTCTAAAACTTCATGTGTCAATATCCTTAGATTGGTGTTTGTAATAATGTAAATCAGTTTAGTGCGTTGTCAACCCTGACGAGTACAATAGACAGGGACGGCCCGATCCGGTCAATCACGGCGTTTCTCGCTGTCCACTTCCAGCCTTCCTCAATCTGTGCTACTCATTTCGTGTTGCCTAATATTATTTTTAGAACACTAGCTGACCCGGCAAACGTCCGTTTTGCCATGTACATATTTATTTATGCTTTATTACCTTACAAACATACACATAACAAAAATACAAAAATACATATATTATTTTTAGGAATCATTTTTTTAGTTCAATAAAAATACCTATCTACTTAAACATAATAAAAAATAGGGGTTGAACGTAGAGGGGTGAAAATTAGGGGTTGTCACTTATCACTTAGGGGTTTGAAAGATAGATAGTAGCCGAATCTTAGACTTACTGAATATGCATAGAAAAAATCATAAGAATCAGTCGAGCCGTTTCGGAGGAGTATGGGAACGAACATTATGACACGAGAATTTTATATATATATATATATAGAGATAGAGATAGATGTGTGCACTATGAAAGGTGACGACGGCCCTGTACCTAGAGAAACTGCAGTCACTATTTTTATAAAACCTCGCCTTGATAAAAAGAGTACTTTTTGAATGGCAGTTAACGCTGCTACATGAGGCAGCATGTTTTATTGGCACGTCTATCCGCTGAGGAGCAATAAAACCGCTTCCGCCCGTAATGAACTACAAATACCGCCTGAAAAGCGCACGATACTATAATTAACTCGACTCAATCGAGTATATTTTGATATTTGATGAAAACACCTGGCTTTTGTCTAACTCGTTGTAAAAGTTCATTATGAGCTCATAACTCTCCTTAATCACATAAATTAATGTGTATTAATGGCTCGCGGAAACTCTGCTGGCGCAGGCTTAAAATTCAGATACCACACGTTTTGGTCCTTCATTAATTACAATTATCTTCTGTGATGTGAGGACTTTTATGAGTCGGTAGCAGTTGTGCCCTGGAAATATATCCATACCTATATAACTACAATCGATTTTACTTCTTATAAAAACTGCCTTATTTAGAAACTCGTCGTCTGGTTTATCCTTTTCAAAAAGTTCAAGTACAGTTTGAGAAACGTGTTTAGTGAGGTCATTCAATATATTTTACGAGCATTCTTCGATGATCGAGCGACCGTGAGCTCAGATTGTCCATCGAGCCCTCGGCGCCCTCTGCCGACAACCAATCTAACACTTTTATTGACAGGATTGCGGTTAATTGAAAATGCCATCTTCGTCTCTACGTAATTGTAAATATTTATGTTTACGATGTGTTTTATGTTTGAGAAATACGTGAAGTTAAAAACTAAAATGCTCAATTTTCAGTTACGTATAATTTACTTTAATTATATTCTAAAATAGGAAAATATTGTCAAGTTGGGTCATACTTTAACGCAATAATGATTTCGCTCTTGTGATATTAGAGTATATGGCGAACATATTAAAACCTTTTAACGACTTCGAATGGTGTTTATGACAAAGAACCCATAAAAATGTCTAAACTACATTTTAGTCAAAATAATATTTTTGAGCTGTCTTAATTGTGTATCGAATAAGCAAGATACATCTTCTTCGTTCGTGTCACGGTGTCACGCTCGGCGGGTGCCGGTGCGCACTGAGTGAAGTATTTACGGAGCGACAGCCGACAGATCTCGTCAGATATTCGATTACGTCTCGGTGTCGAGTCGAAGGACGCGTGACGCATGACGTGACGAAATTCGATTCCAGAAAAACATTGCGAAAACATTTACACTCTTGACAATCGATTGACGAGTTGCGTTCTAAGACAAGAAAAGGTAATAAACTGGTAACATCTTATAATTGTTTGTACTTTTCTAAGATTGAGAGCATTTCAGTTCTCTATATATTACGTATAACCTCTACTTTTGGCTTCGTGACTTATTTAACCAAAATTTGTATTTTTCGTTAAATTTATGAGATTCGTGCGATAAAAAAAGGTTAAATAAAAGATCATTCTTACCGTGACAGTACCCAATTTTCCGAGTGACCGGACTTCGAACGGGTCATGTTTTAATCGAATATAAAAAGAAGCAACAACTTATAACGCACGATGTCTATTTTTTCTATGAAGAACAGATCTCGCTACTCTTCAAACTTTAATAGTTTTAATGAATATAAAAATAATGCAATTGCAAGTATGGCATAAAAACAAGCGATACTAAGTATGATGCAGTGAATGCTAAACTATAATGGATATAAGGTGAAATAACAAGTTATTAAGGGCAGTGAAAGACTGTTTGGGGAAAAGGGCTGAAAAGATAGTTGTGCAAGTCGGTTCCTATCTCATTACTCTCACTCGAACAAACGAGCGTCGCGTGACTCGGGCTTTTCTGAACCAATTTTTATATTCATAAATTCATCTAATGATTTGCACTTTTGTTTCTCGTCACTTCCCGTTTCAGCTTTAAAAACAGCTCTGGTAAAATTGTTGTTTTTAAACTTTGAGTTTATTATACAGTTTGTCAGAAATATGGGGTGTTATTCAATCAAAACCAAGCATAAATTGATCAAACAGTACATCATCTTTTAAAAACATTCCTTTTTAGTAAAAATGTATTTAAGTCGAAAATGCCCCTCGAGTGCGATGTTTTGATCAAAAGTTGTCAAGTTGGCTGAAACTGAATTATGATATAATTTCATTTGCAAGTTTTCATAACGAGACTTCTCTCGTTTATAATTTATGTTTTCCAATTCCGATTTAGTTAATTTGTTCCGGGGCTTATTTGCCTAACAACTTCTAAACAAATCTCTTTTGTACGCTTTCCCTCAGCATGAGTTTTGTTGTGCCGACTGTAGCGAGCTATTATAAGAATAAGTATTATAAATTATCTTGAAGGATTTTAATGTAAAGTTTGTAAGAGATGAGAGCTAGTTAAAGGTCAACCGTATCGTTTAACTTTAACAGCTATTTTTTAAATTTTAAACTATAGTAATCATAACATCAAAACTCTTCCAAATTAATTAGGAACTGTATCTGTATTTATCTACGTAACTGGCAATAGGGATATCTGAAGTTAATTTAAAAGATTCTTTTGACTTTTTAGGTAAACTGCCGCTGAAATAAAATTTGAAAAGCTTAAACCCCATGAGGAAAGCCGAGAGAATTAAAATAATGTGGTAAAGCGACGTGCACTCTCCATACGAAACGAGAAAAGTAGAAATTTATTTTTTATTTACATTTTAAATATTAACGTGTTGTTCAGGTGAGAATGAGGTTTTGCATAATAATGTGAGTGCAGATAAAATTTTACGCTGTTTAGGGTTCTGTCAGACGTCCTTCGTCGTTATATGCCTGTCATTTGAAAATTCCATGAACTAAATTTTTCTCCTTATATTAGGTTTGAGGGATTGAGAGATAGGCAACCGTTAATGTTTTTAGGTACTAAATAATTGAGATAGGATATGGAACCGCTTCGTCTTCATAATGTGAAATTAATGTACTCCAAGAGTAGGGTAATTATGTGTAGAAGTATCGGAGCGGAGCCATAACTCCTGTAATCGGTAATTGGATCGGCCCTCAGCACATTTATCTTCCAAATTCGCTCTTGACCCCTCTCCCGCCGAATTAGCGGATAAAGAGATACCTTTTCAAAAGCCTACTATCGATTTGACGCTTTACAATAATTAGTTTACTCTTGTTATTCGTTGGCTCTGTAATGGCAAAGAAACGATCACTTTTGTAGATCAGAGATGGACCATGCAGTGTTGTGAATTTATGAAATAAAAGATAATTAAATCTTTTAGCTGTTTTGTGTCTGCCGAGTATTAAATTTACATGCGTAGATTGAAACGTCTGCGAACTTTAACAAACGCTGTCTTATGCTAATTTACGAGCAAAGTTTCGTGTTTTTTCCCTCGAACTTCTCACTGTTACTGTTAAATAACCATTTATCAGCGGAATGAATCGCGTTTTACTTTTTTCGTCGATCCTTTTCACGTGCGGATACTTAGGGCCGGCCCTCGCCTAACCTTATTTTCTCCATACTTCAAAATATAATAAAGAGATAACGTTTGTTTGTAGTAAACAACCTCCGGAACTTTTGATTAGTACATTCATTCATTCTTAGAAGTATGCGTGAGGTCGGTTCTCGCTTTTCCATTTTCAATACAAGGGAAGAAAACATATCGATTGAAAGTTTGCGATAGTAAAGTGGGCAATGAAAAACAAAGTTTACCGTCAATGGCCGCAAATGTAGGTCTAATCGGAGATTGCGACGTAAAAACGTGAGTTTGTGGAGTTGCGATCCCGGAGAACCCGTTTAGAGATCGTTTGTGGCTTCAGGTCTGGGCACACTGAGAACGAGTGAAATTATTCCCAATTTAGTCTTACCTAATACGGCACAAAAAGGAAACATAGGCTTT
This sequence comes from Pieris melete, assembly GCA_963693345.1. Lineage (NCBI taxonomy): Eukaryota > Metazoa > Arthropoda > Insecta > Lepidoptera > Pieridae > Pieris > Pieris melete. The sequence continues at coordinate 79,123 of CAVNZK010000324.1, read as the reverse complement.
CCTTTTTATCGAGAAACTGTTAAGGTACTAAAGCGATGTCTTTAAATCTTTCATGTTACATAATAAGCTACACAAATAGTGATCTGTGATAGAAATAATTAATCTTTATTTACCAATAGCTGTATGACGTTCCCAGTACACTTCTAACCCGGTAGAAAGGGCAAGGTTGGCGATCGACAGCACTTTATGAGTTAAAACTGAAGCGATTTGACCCACTCACCTTACACCATATTCACGTTTAACATTTATAACACATTAGAGCTTATTTATACATTAATTAAGGTTGAGTTCTAGTAATAAAAGAACACGTGTGATGCATGTGAAAAATATTAAATTTTAACTCCTAGGAATCGTCCAGTCAACATAAATTACTAAAAAAATTGTTTAAATAATATTTTAAAAATAATATATTTTCACAAATGCACATTATTTCGGTTTTTTCCATTTTTATTTTATGTAGGTTAAGAAAATTGTAAATACTGTATATTTGATTGCTATGTTTAGGTTTTATTTAAATGAAATAATTATTTTGATATAATTAATTAATAATTAACTCATTAAAATAATTCATTAAATAAAAACAAAATATGTTATATTCATAACACGCGCACGCACGTGGTATTAATTTATAGCTTACTGATATATTTATTTTTGTTTTCAGGTAAGTTCAGCTGGATATATGTAGATACAGGAATTTTATTCGTAAGTCCTCTTCAATAACAATATCTACGTTCTCAATACACATAGATAATATACAGAAGTGCACAATAATTTTCCAGATAAACTTAGGATTATTACAAGCAGTGTTGGTGGTCCGACTCTCATCCCTGAGGTCGTAGGTTCGTCGATCCCCGGCTGTGCACCAAGGGACTTTCTTTCTATGTGCTCATTTAACATTCGCTCGACCGGTGAAGAAAAACATCGTTAGGAAACCGGCTTGCTTTAGACCCAAAAAGTCGACGGTGTGGGTCAGGCACAGGAGGCTGATCACCTACTTGCTTATTAGATATGATCATGAAACAGATACAGAAACTGAGGCCCAGACCTAGAAAGGTTGTAGCGCCACTGATTTATCTATTTTATTTTTTAACTTAGGATTATAAGTAACAAATACAGTATCAAATCTGGTTGCTCACACAATACAATCAGAAACAACATAATGTACTACTGGAGTGGCTCTCGAGTGCTCCCTCGGTCGAGTGACTGCCGAATTGAACTCCTCACAGACTTGAGGGTGCTTCAGGCTCCAGGGTGGAGGGGACAGGGTAACAGATGTAACGATTCAAGTGCTAACAGCTAGCTGTATCCTAAACCTATGAATTTTTGGCTCTTGCACAAGATATTGTCACGTTAGGTCCATTATTCTATATTGCTCTCTGCGACATTTTGTTGTACTGACTCGCGTTATTAAAAGACTGTCGTGCTACTGAAATAATTTTTGTATATTCTAAAAACACGAACGAGAGTTCTGTATACAATTTGATTTAAGTACTTAACTGTTCAAATGTTGGTCGCGGATAGTTACGTGAATACCTGTCGTATTTATAAAAAAGTGTAAGATGTAATATAACATTATTCACAGTTAGTTTAAGCAACGATAAATATTCAGACAAGACCGCTAGACAACATAAAAGGCCACAAATGGCTCTATTCCGGTGACACATCACTGCTTATTTCGACTAGAGTCGTGCCTCAGCGCTATTTAGATCGATATCTTAAAAGTGCGAACTGGAAAACCGTAATGTCATATCATTAGTGTTGATTAATGAAGCAACTCTGCCTTATTATTTGTTCTTCTTTGTAAAACATGTTGAATTGAATCAATAAATATAATGATTTGAATATGCGATGTATTTAAGTTGGTACGTCTAAATCTGTGCGCGAAACATAAATAAAGTGTCGACGTGTGTTTGATCGGCGCGAGCGCATTCCCGCTTTGTGACTGAACTCTGTAGTAGGGCTCCCGACTAACTCTTGTCGTATTATTTGAACGAGCTTAAAACTGTGAGATGTTAAGGTGTTTCCTGGCATTCCTAGTGACGTTTTCTTTCTATGTGCATTCTCAGGTATTTCGCTAAACTAATACTTTCTTGAGTTTTGAGTTAAATTAACTAATTAGTTACATAGTTAGTAAATAGACAGCCCTGACATGAGGCAGGACTTACAGGTCAAACTCGAGACATCGTTTGTCTTCGCTTAAGAGATGTTTTGTTTTTCAATTGGTCATTAATAAAGTGACTGTTCGAGCTTCTGTGTGTTCCCACTGAGTTATTGTGGTGCTGATATATGGTCATCTAGTGTTTAATCTCGGAGTATGCAAAGCAAATGTTATTCAAATACTTTTTCAGCCCTTTTTTGAATGTTCTATACTTACGGCTACTCATTCACCTTGTATTTCTTCTTCTGTTTCTGTTTGTATTTACTTTCTGATGGATTTGGAGTTGGTTACCACAGACTTAGAAGGACGTTCCCTCTAAAAAAAATGTTCAGTTTTAATACGAATGAAAATAACAAAACACACTTCAAAATGACTTGATTTTAATATAGAAAGGAAAAGAAATAACTTCTTACTTTATAATTGTGTAAAATAATTAAAGTCCTCGGCGCTACGACTTTATATTTATTGCAGTATCAACAACGTGTCAACAATGATCACATTAATCAGGTTAGGCATTAATCCTAAAGTAATAGGATATAGAATATTACTAAGTTGTGTTTTTGAACATTGCTGAAAATGTCGCGTTTTCGCGGTTAATTTAGCACGTCCGAGCGAACTGCGAGTCCGGAATACGGACCGACACCCAAACAGGAAACAAGATTATTTTAACCGGAACTTTAAACTCTCAAAATTTATTTTCAATCCCGAGGAGATATCTGAACTCCAAAAACTGAAACAAATGCGTTACAGGTGTTACGTGATCTGTATCATCGTCTACGTCGAATAATTTATTTGGAATGAATTGGTTTCATATACCTATATTATACATGTCATCGTTTTCTAGTCAAACACTACTAACTTCAATAGTGAAAAACAAACTGTTTTGCGCATTTAAAAAATGGTTTTTCGCTTCAGCCAACGGCACAAAATCACAATGCTTCCTTTCCGCCCACAAACAGACTTTCAAAAGATAAAAATCATTTAATCACTCGATTCAATTAATGTATTGCGTTTGCAAATATCAATGGCTTTTAATTCGTTTCATAATCGACTCAAACAAAGGCGTTGGGCGTTTCGATCATTAATTCGATTACCAACTTCGATGATACACGTTTCCCAATGGCAGGTCGCCACAGTGCACCTACTTCCCTGCAGTGGTAAAGGTTACTCTCATAAAACACCTTTCTTTCTTAGAGAGCCTTTCATCTATACCGCAAAACTTTCAGTTTAATTGAACATATTAATATACTTATACCAATTAATAATATTTATTTATACACTTTCGGTTAATAGACTGTGGCATTAGCACAGAAGATGTAAATTCGTGAATGGGTTCGCTAGAGTTACTTAAGATGTTATCGTCCCGCTCTTCGCTTAGCATTTATATATCATAGTTATTGATAACGATCTACTGTAGTGCCATATATTACGCAACATATTTATAAAGAAAAAACTTTTTTCTTTAAATGTGTAAAGGTTATGTTAATCAAAGATAATACTATGTGCAACATATTTTTTTTATGTTATAATAACAGCCATAGCCAGGGTTTACAGTATTTGCCTTGTCTTTAAATAGATTTAAAATCATATTCTGATCTGCTCAATGTTACTCTAATCTATCATTATAAGAAGACAATTTAAAGTATTTAGAGAAGTATTACAATAGTCCATTTCGGTATTTTTAAAAGTGTCTTTAATGTTACGAATTAAGTAAACTCTTTCGTAAGGTCTTTACAATACACGTGTTATCAATACACGTTACGAAGCTTTTGCCTTTTTTATAACCGTTTTCAAGAGCCACGATATAGTGCACATTTATCCAATTTATTTTCCCGTATGTGCGGAGACCGTTAGTGTAGATAATCTCATCCTAGCTAGGAGTGGTTGTTAATGTTAACCAATAATTAACCATTAAATATTGCATAACTGACTGAGAACTTAAGATCTTGGTTGTGATGCGTGATCGCAGCTATCGTGCAAAATTGCATTTTATCCTCTATGAAATAAGGCCGGATTTTCATCATCCTAAAGCAATAAAGTTGCGGCCAGTTCCGATTTAAGAATAAGAATTACAACCTTATGTTGTTATAAATAGTGTGTGGAATCGGCCGTAGACATCTGCGGTAGTAGCTGAGGGACCTCTGAACCCTTGCTAAATTATTATTTTGAATTGCTCAATGTATTTTGTATGTTCGATTGCAACATGCGAACATGCAAAAGTTAATTGTTTGACTTAATCGCTTTGGAACTTCCTCACGCCTAAATAGTTTACACATTACACACACTTGATACCCGTGTAGGTACTCCTATAGCTTTCAAGCGCTAACTTGAGATGTTAGCTTGTCTCGTCTACTTCCAAACTATAAGAGAGCTATTTAGAATGAAAAAATAAATTGTTACAGAATATATTATGACGTATGACGCCGTAGTATTATGTTTTTGATTGTATTAGTGATTGCGTTATGATAACGTGAGCACATTCAGCTGTAACAACTATCGGCGACTAATTTGGTTCTTTTGTGCGCCCGCGTCACTTTGATCGATTGTGACAGCTCTTCGTATTGTTGTTGTCATAGGCAATTTATTTGATTTGTGACCTATGCTATAAATATTGGTGTATTAACTGTTTATTGACCTAATAGCGAGCTTAAAAATGCGAAGTTTAAATTTGATAAATTTAGTGAATATCTAAATGAAAGTGATTGTACAACTCACGTGAGCAGCTTTAAATCACCCTCAACCATAATGATGCAATGTTGTACTACTTGGTTGGTGCGATTCGCCCGTGTAAAGAAAACACCTGTGTTACCATAAATTGGAAAGACCAACGAAAACAAATTCATCAAAGTTTAAAGCGAGGTCCGGTGTTGCGTGAAGTTGCCGAGGGACATAAGTTCGGACATTTGTTGAAACATTTTTCATTAAGAAGTTGGCAACTAGCCGCATTATTGGCGAGTGTCGGATATTACGTGACGATGAGTTCTTGCTGCCCTGTTTGTTTCACGGAATAACTTTACTTGTTCCGAGATTATGAAAAATATCAAGAAAATATTACTTTCTGTTGCAACTCAAACTGTAGTGTCGTAGGTTTAAATTAAACTTTGCGAAGAATCAGAATACATCAAATATTATAAAATTAAAAAAAAAAGTTTGAAGCGATGAAGCAATAACTTGTGTGAGGTCAAGCGTGTTTTGGCATAGTGTCAGAGCGAATAAGCTAGAGTGTCAGTGTGTCGGGGGTCGTGTCTAATCATTTACGACAGTCGTGGTCTTTTTTTAAATTATAACCTTGACAAGCAGCAGGTACCTTTCCTTTTTTAAATACCAGTGTGTTAATACTTGTACGAATAGTAACGAAGTTAGACTAGAAATATATGTGAGTCACAAATTGTTGTGCTGCTGGAGCAAGTCTTAAGAGGTAAAGTCAGGGAAGGAGCTTGTGCTTCTTATAAAGGGATGATCCTTCGATTTACAGTGTATGTGCCGAGCTCATCGGTTGACAAATGACGGAATTTCACTCAGATGAATGGGCGCACGGGTGCCGTACGGTCAGCAAATTATTAAGAAACACGATTTGGTAATTTAATATGAAGCAGTTGCAATGGTAAATAATTCTCAGGTGAAACGTACCAAAACTATATGTACATGTATCATCGAAAAGGGCGAAACGAGTGGTTTACAATTTTCATAATTCAATATAATATATATATATATATATATATATATATATATATATATATATATACCTTTTGTAACTATATTAATTAAAGTACGTATGTATGCATATTTGAAAATCATAAGTAGATAAAATAGCGAAATTATTTGCGGACGGTACATTCATCTTACTTACGTACTTTAAAACCTCTTGGAAATCTGTCGGCACACTCTTGACGCTTTTCATAATTTTTCATCGTATTTGATTTATCTTTCGCTTCACCTGAAGCACGTTTGCTCTCAGTATGATATTTATTCTTTAGCCACATTTACTCGAGGACATGACATTAATTTTGATCGAATATAATGAAAACAAAATACATTATTTGAAAGAGTTATCGGGAGCGCCAGACAACTTCGCATTGGATTTTCCGTTCACAATTTATATTCGCTTCTAAACCAGCGTAAAATGTATAAAAACCTGAGCATGTGCGTACATATTTTTTGTACAGAAATAACAATGTGTCAAAAACAAAAGCGAGCTGGTTTCCTAACTCGTTACAACGCCGCTAAAAAACATTCAGATGTTTTTCCATTCATATCGATATTGTATTGGACAATATTTTTGAGAGACTCCAAGCGTTTTTTTTTTTGTTTCATATCTCTTCGGATAGGTATTAGCCATATTACGATGAGAATATTTGATTTTTTTTTTATTACGAATATACATTTGATTTCATGTATATTCGTAATAAAATTTCAAATTAATGAAAGAAATTCAATAGTTTTTGAGTTTATGCGTACAATATATATATGTATAGATTAAATCGTTAGTAAATAATTGGTATTTAATCCTCACAAAGTTACGTCATGGTATAATTATTTAATCCCGACGTAATAAGCAATGCTTGATTAGTACAATCTGTGTGATGAATCGTAATATTGTAGAAATACATTTGAATATTATTCAGCCTCGAATCCGTCATATAGCTTTATCTTAATCTCAAGTTCCGAGAAATAATAGCTGCTTTATTTGAATTGACTTCGTTTAAACGAATTTAGCACTTGTTGTCTGCCAGTAAAGGCTATAATCACACGAACGAAAGCGAGGCGTTAGTGTACTTGTAGTGAGAGAGCCCATGCACAAATGCTCCACATTATTTTATGAACGTAAATTGGATAAGAGTTAAGGAATGGAAACCATAATGGTCTTCTCAAAAGTGTTTATACTGACATGACACGAGGTTGAATTTTCAAGATTAACTCCTCAACTCGTTCACTCTATTAGTCTTTCTTATATCGTATGTTATGTTGTTTCTTTTAATAGATGAGGAATAAAGTGAAGCCGGTCATCTCCAACGCTATATTTGTGTGTGACAGCGCGTTAACCCTCGCTGTCTCATCAGGCAGTATCCACGTTTGGTCTCTACGACCCCCGCTGATTGTTTCCTTCGCTCAAATTATTATCAGAGCCATCCGAGGAGCGTGACGTCATGCTAAACTCTGTGCCTGACAGGACGATAAGGTTCTTATCAGACGGCTTTAAACGATGTTTGTTTAAATACGCTATTGGCCTTTCTCGTAGAGTAAATTTTGTCTGAAACATAACTTTGTAGGTCCTCTTTAACTTTTAAGTAAAATCTTATTAATCTGGTGCGTCTGATGTAAATGCAGTAAAAATATTAAATATACGTCTTACAGTTCATAAAAACCTCTATTGGTTCATTTTCGCCTTGTTCAACGTTGTAAAGGCAGCGATAGCACTATCGTAAGTGTCGTTGGAAGGCAATTGCACCTTTACGACGGAACAATCTTCAATAGTGTGTTTCAAACAGACAAAGTCGTGTGATAAGAAAGCGTTTCAAAAATCATCTCTAAAATAAATAATAGTTTAAAAAAACTAAAAAACACGCTTTTGAAAAATAAATCCTAATTTAGGCTGAAAATGGTAATGAACAAAAAATACTGGTATTATTGTGAAAAAGCGTGGGTTGCTCGATAGTCGAAAAATATGGCACAGAGCGCCCCACGCTTTTTATTTTTTTTCGGATTATTGCATTGTCATCGATCTTTGACAGGTGCGCAAAATTTGAAAAAAATCTGTCCGTTTAAAGTGGGTCAAAATCGAGTTCGAAGAAGTCGGTTACATACATACATACAGGTGAAGCTAATATAAAGCGTGTAATAAAATTGGTACATATAGGTTACATAATGTACACTTATGAACGTCTGATAAAAAATAATGCCTCTAAATTTATTTACTGCCAGTTGTCCAAATCAAGGTCGTATAACGGCGAGAAAAATGGCAATAAGTTGTTTTCACCACGAATGTTTTTTACAATATGTTTATAATAAAATAAAATAGCCTTTATTGCTGAACTTATTTTTACAGTAATTTTTCTTACAAATACGTTTATAACTTTTAACAGTTTCTTTTCTTTTCATAAATCCGGTATCGGTAAACGGTCGTTTCTACATTTCAGCTTGTCTTTCGACATAGGCCTCCTCTAAAGATTTCCACTCTGTTCTATTTTTCGCTATGCGCGTCCATATTGGGCCCGCCACTTTTTTGATGTCGTCCTCCCATCTTCTAGTCTGTCTGCCTCTGTTTCTTTTACTATCTCGTGGTTGCCATTCTGTTATTATTCTCGTCCATTTCTCCTTCTTCTCTCTTATCATATGTCCAGCCCACCTCCACTTTAAGCACCTGTATGTTGTGTATGCATTCTTAAATTTTGTTTTGTTTTTGATACATTTTAGTTTAACTCGGTCTTTTCTTTTAATTCCTATTGTGCTTCTCTCCATTCCATTCTGACAAACTTTTATTTTCCTTGCTTGTTCTTCTGTCAATGCCCATGTTTGGCACCCATATAGTAAGCATGGTAAGATACACATATTGTATATTCTCCTCTTGTTCCTCATAGACATATCCTGGTTCTTCATGACTTCACTGAGTGACCAATATCTCTTCCAAGTATTAGTTATTCTTCTTTCTATTTCTTTTTGCATACATTCCTCAGTAGATATTAACTGTCCCAAATACACATACTCCTTTACATACTCTATTTCTTCATCATTTACTGTTATGGACTCTGTTTGTGAGGAGTTAGACATTACTTTTGTTTTCGTTAAGTTCATTGACAGGCCTGCCTTCTTACTTTCTTCCGCTAACTGTTGCAACATTTCCTTTAGGGTTTTCGGGTTTTCCGAAAATAAGATTAGGTCGTCTGCAAAGCGTAGGTGACTCAGATTTTCGCCATTTATATTTAGTCCTTTATTCGTCCAATCCAGATTTCTGAATATCATTTCCAGAACTGCTGCAAATATTTTTGGTGAAATTGGGTCTCCCTGGCGTACACCTCTCTCAACCGGAAATTCTTCGCCTATAGATTCTAGTTTTACTTGTGCGGTGCTTTTTGTGTATACGTTTTTCAGTATCCGTATGTATTTTGCATGTACGCCTTGATCTTTTAGTGCGTCCCAGATAAATCTATGTTCAAGTGTGTCGAATGCTTTGTTGAAATCCACGAACCCTATGTAGTAAATTTTGTTATATTCTTTAAATTTCTGGAGTATTTGTCTAAGGGCGTGTATGTGGTCTATTGTTGAAAAATGTCTACGGAATCCAGCTTGTTCTTTGGGTTGATTTTCTTCAAGTGTGTTTGTGATTCTAGATAATATTATTTTTGAAAACACTTTGTAAATATTGGACATTAAACTGATTGGTCTGTAATTTGCTATATCTCCTTTGTCACCTTTTTTATGTAGTAGTATAATTGTAGATTTTGTCCAATCCTCTGGAATGTTTTCCGTTTTGATAATTTCATTAAATATATCTGTAAGTCTTGGAGCGATTACTGGTAACGTTGCTTTTAGAAGTTCGTTTGTAACAAGATCAGATCCAGGGGCTTTATCGAGTTTTTGTGTATTTATTGCTTTTATGGTTTCTTCCTTCATTATTTCCGGTATATATTCTTCATTAGTTATTTCGTCGTTTTCTTTTATAGTGTCTTTCTCTTTTTGACTTCGGTATAAGTTTCGGTAGAATTCTGTAGCGATTTTTAATATTTCGAGTCTTTTACCTGTATTATTGCCATCTTTCTTTCTCATACTTGGTATCCAGTCCTTTTTGTAGTTTAACTCCTTCAATGCCTTTTTTATTCCTCCTGTCTTTTCTATGTAACTTTTCATTGTATTAGATCTTTTAGTTTTTCTTTCTTTCCTAAGTTGTTCACTGATCTTTTTGCTTACTTCTGTTACTCTTTGGCGGTTTCCTTTAATTTCCTTTTGTCGTAAAAGTTCTTTTCGTTCTTGTAATAATTGTTTGATTGTAAGTGAGACTTCTTTCTTGATACTTTTGTTTGTTTTTCTGGTTACTGTTTTTAGTTGATTTAGTAATAGGTTGTATTTTTCTTGTATCGATGGATATTCTTTCTCCTCTAATTCCGCGGCATCTAGAGATGTTTGAAGATTATTAAGTAATAGTTTAGGGTCACCTGAGTATTGTACCGCTAATTGTTTATTTTGAAATCGTCTTGTTTTCTTGAACATTCCTGACATCGCAACTCGAACCATCCTATGGTCTGTGTGGAAGTTTAAATTGTTTATGATCGAAATGTTCTTGAAGGCTTTTCTATTATTAGACATAATAAAATCGATTTCATTCCTATATTGTCCATTGGGTGAGATCCATGTCCATTTTTTTGATGGTTTCCTTTTATAAAAACTGTTTAGAATACTTAATCTGTTTTCCAGTGCAAAGTTTACTAGTCTTGTTCCGTTTTTGCTTCTATTTCCATACCCATAGTTTCCTATGGTATTTTCTTCCCCACTATTTTGAATCCCAATTTGTCCATTAAAGTCTCCCATCACGATGACGTTTTTGTGTGCGTTATCAATAGCGTTTTGGAGATTTTCATAGAATTCCTCAATTGTTTTTACGTCCTCTTTTTTATCAGATTCAGTTGGTGAATATGCCTGTATAATAGACCATCTCTCTTCTTTATCTCCGTTCACGGGCAGTTTTATATTAAGGATTGCAATACGTTCCGAGAATCCACTAAGTTCTTCTATGTTGTTGACTAGATTTGCTTTCACCATGAATCCAACTCCATACAGCCCGGGCGTCTCCCCTTTATAATGTAGTACGTATTTACCATGGTTTTCTATACCTTCTCCAAATCTGCGCATTTCGCTAATACCTATAATATCCCACTTTAACTCTTCTATTGCCAGCTCTAGTTCTTGGAGTTTTTCAGGTGTTCTAAGAGATCGACAGTTAATAGTTGCTATGTGGATGTCATTTACTTTGTTTTTCATGTTAGTGTTATTTTTCATGTTAGTGTTATTTTTTTCCTTTAGAGGGTCGTGGTCATTTTTCCCCACGATGACCAGTCGGCTTGGGGAAGTATTTTGTTTTGTTATTTTATGTTGGTTCATGTTGAGCTGTTTATTTTTCCGTTTACCGACAGTTAATTGTTATTCTTTGTTAGTTGTTGTCTTAGCGGGAAAAGACGAAAGAGAATTAGCTCTAATCCTCATTACGTCGAAAGCATTTGGTCTATTGTTAATCGGCGGCATTAGAGTTTGTTGTTTCCTTGGTTGAGCATTGTTTTGTGGGGATGATGATGTTTCTCTTTTGCGCTTATCCTTATTTATGTTAGTATTTTTTTCTTTTACTACTAGTTTGTCAAATTTCAGGTACGCGATATTTCCCTTTTCTCTCTCCTCTTTTAGCTGCGCCTGCAACGTTTTCCTTTTCTCTATTACTTCCTTTGTGTAGTCTTCTGTAACATATACATTTTTGAAGTTTTTCTTCTTACCCATAACTTCATTCTTCTTCCATTCGCTCGTAAAGGAAATCAGAATTGGTCTTGGTTTTCCAGAAGACTTTCCCTTTCCTAGACGATATATTTTGTTTATCTCATGTTCTTGTAATTGTATGTCAAGGTCAGTTTTGAAAATATGTATTGTATTTTGTATTAATTCTTGTGTAGACCTTTCGCCTTCATTTACTCCAAACATTATCAAATTGTTTTGCTTCTTTCCTCTTTTTAAACTTTCTACTTCCTTTTCGAGATTTTCTACTTTTATTTTTAAGTTTCTATTTTCTGTTATAATAGGTTGAAGTTTTTCGTCTAATCTCTCCATTATATTATTTGTTATCGAATCTTTCAATTCTATTGTTTGGTTCAAGATTTCATTCTTCATTTTATCAAACAATAGTTGAAACTGGTCCTCCATTCTTGTAAACTAAATCTGCGTGTTATGGAACGTAATTAGTGGTAGTTTTTATTTACTTGCTCTGGCAACACTAGTTAGCTGTTACTGTGACAAGTGTCAATGTCATTGATCTTTTGTCTATGCTCAATATGATTGGTGAATTTCTAACCTCTAATTATCACTTTTTGGAGATACTTTTGTTGAAATTCAAGAACTTACGTGATATTGTGTTAAATCGGTAGTTCCACTACACGGACGACACTTCGATTTGTGTTTTGTGACGTCGCAGTCTCAAGAACAGTGTACGAAATTATTTTTTTAGCACTCAATATTACGGAGCTACACAATTACGATGCTTACAGTATGACAGCCGGAAAAAAAAACTCAATATGTTTATAATGAGCTGCAACCATAACATCATGGTCCTCATCAAAAAGAAATAAATAAGAATAATAAACGTTTCACCTGTATCGGCAAGGCACATTGACATAAAAGCACGCACTTAAATTGCTGTGGGATCAACACGCAAACACGTATCAAGGTGAATCAAGGCAGAAAATAATTAAGAGGTTTACTAGTATATATGTACATGAATTCATGTCCCAACTGACACCACAAGTAGTACACGAGTATGACGCATATCAGTATAGAGACATCAGTCGAATGAAATCGCGGAGTATGAAGAAACTAAAAGTAGGACCTCATTTCCAGGAGGAATTTAAGGGCCGTATTCGAAAAGCGAATGTGGACAAATGTAAGTTTTTGGTGCCTACTTAACACATTTATTATTTAGCGAACGGCAATAATGTGTCCGCGGCAGGACGTAACGATCAATCAGCGCGAGACGAGAGTGAGGCGGCCCGAGAAATGCGATTGATCCTGATTGGAGGAGCTAATCGAGGCCAATCTAATATCGAATGCCTTTTTGGGAAATTCCCCGAGATATTATTTGATAGCTCTAACCCTTGTTAACGTAATTAATTAGCCACAGGCCCTCTCCGCTCCTAATACAGATTCCATTTGTACCTAATTTGTTTTGGAAAAGGAATCGTTATGGAAACCCGGCCTCGGTGAATGTGACTCTCTTTTGCTGCTTGCACTGTGCAAAGGAAGTGCGTGAGCCTAGAGATTGTATAGTTTGACTGTATGGAAGTACTTGAGAAAAGGCTATTGTTTAAAAGATAATATATTCTCGTATAGGATCAGCAACATGCCGTGATCTGGGGCGTATTTAATTCGCAGCGTTTTCAAGCGTGAAATTGGCGAAGACAAGATGGCCGTCGAGCCTCTATTGTTTTACATAACATTCTACTATAATTACATTTCAATTTTCTGCATGATGGACTCTATTGCTCACAGAGACGTCTCGCGTCGTAAGTATAAAGAAACCATTTAATTAGAAAAAAGGAACAACTACTTGTTTCGTCTAAAATACCGATTGTTCGATTAAGTAATGGATTCTATATATACTATTTTTAAAGAGACTAGCTCTAAGGCGTTATTCAAAGTAAAACTAAAAATTACAGTCTCATTAAAATTTAAGTCAATGTACAGTTTTTAAGTAATCTTTGCCCTGCGAGGGCCGTAAGATGGCTCGGCCCGAACACCACTGTGCCCTCGTAATGGAATATTAATTACCTTATCGTTACACACCATAAACAACAAACAAAATCTACTATATAAAAATAAGTCGGGTTTTCCTTCCTGACGCTATAACTCCAGAACGCACGAACCGATTTCCACGGTTTTGCATTCGTTGTTAAAGGTCTCAGGCTCCGTGAGGTTTATTAGGCAAAGAAAATTTAGGAAAAAATTCAACAGAAAAGCGGGATCACCAAACGAAATGTTATATAAAACGAAGCCATCTGGTGGCGAAACGAAGTTCGCCGAGTTTGCTAGTTCAGTATAAATCTGTATCCTACTCTTTTAAATACTACACTAACGCTGGAAATACTCAGTTGAACACGTTAACCTAATTAATAAAACTGTTATCGCAGAAGATCTGCACGTGGAGCGAAAATAATGCTTGAAAGCCCAATTTGCAGCATACAATATTGGAGTATATCAAAAATAAAAGCACGGAACTGGCAACCCGTTTAATGGCGCCGATTTATATTTGAAAAATACAAAGAGTCCTAAATATTCAGCTCAAAGCGAAATTGAGGGGAAACCCATTTGAATACCTTTAAACGTTGCTTCTATCAAATGCTCCTATCTCAGATTATTTTTACTTCAAAGTATTTCACGGAAAGTAAAGAACCTTATTTTTTCACAAAGATATTAAACGAAACTCATTATTTAATATTGGAATACTTTTGAGTTATTTCAAATTTATTAATTTGTTGTCTTTGTTGAATAGCGTTGCCCTCGATCCAATATAAGATATATATATATATATATACACATATATTAAAAATACTAACTATTGCGCCATCGGATAAATATGAAGGATGGGAGCAATAGTTCCGACGTTTAGGCTATCTCAAAAACGTCGCTTTTGTTCAATTTAAAGAGGTATTTTTGATTACAATATGATAATATATACAGTCGATTATAATATGATAATATTATAAATAATGGTGAATCAAAACTAATTTTCGTGTAGCGAGCGTATGTTCAATTATGTTACATAGCTTTGAGTTTCACTAAAATTGGATTAAATCGGTTTATTAGTTGTACGGAATATACTTTGTAATTCTCAATAACCGTATTATCATGAAACGTTTGTCCTTTTCGGCTTGTCAGATACAGTGGGAATAGCACGCCTACCTTAGAGCCGCGGGGTTAATGCCTTCATTCGATTACCCTGTTTGCAAATTAACCTCACGTAAGCGCACGAGTGATTTCAATTTATAATTAGATAATAAACAATTTCATAAAAATTCTCGCAACAAATCACAGGGTCATGTGGGTCTTGTTCATTGACATCTCTACAGAATTAAGTTAACAGATCAGTTCTATGTAGGTGCCTATAAACATTATTTCTTGACGATAATAAAATCTTAAAATTAAGTATAAAACTTATTCAGTAATAGTTTAATCCCATTATAATGAACAGATTCGTTTGAAAATATTTGTATACAAGTATAATAAGGCACATAAAAATATAGGAAACGCCGGATGTCCCCAACGACCCTCATAATGTCGCATCGGTCGCTTTGATCGTTCCTGATGTATTGACGGCTATACATAACAACACACCAACCGCACGTGACACCAAATTGTTATTACTTGCGGATATGTTTCCGCGGCTGAGCGACGAAATAACATTCGTTCGAGCTTCATTTTGAAACATTGGAGAAGTCGAAGTATATCTTAATTTAGCATGTAGCTTCATTTAAAATTGCCAGACATTATTAATATCTTAATGGATAGTATGACGTAAGCTCTTTCAATCCTCAAAAAGTTAAGTAAATAATAAATCTCTTAGCTAAAGAATGAATAATATTTCAACCCTTTCTTCCGTAAAAGGGTTTCAATAAAATATCGTTATCATGCGCAGTTAACGGCGAGTGTATTAAAGAGAGTCGCTAGTTTATCGCGCAATAAAGCCTTACGCTCGTAAACCCACCTAAGTTAATACTTAGCAGCATAACTTGAATATGTCTTGATAAAGTGTCCTAAAAGAGATTGGGCCGCTGAATGACTCCGAAAAAAAAATTCGTAGTTGTATCAAATAGTTACAAAACAGTCACACAACAGGCAACTTTTTCTGTAACAAAATATTTTGAATGATGCTGAAATTTAGTTTTAAAATGATGAATGAAAAGAAGGAAGTAGCTGGAGGGTTGCCAGGCGGTGTGCGACAAGCCCCACATAATTTTCACCTCACAGATCAGATTTATTACTTCACTCCCCACTGTTACTAGTCACTTGCGTTTTATCTCCTTAACTTATATTTAAGTCGTGAACCGCAAATAATTACATGAATATTTGTTTCAATCTGGATTTCTGATCTTCTAAAAGAGAAATAAAGTTGAGCCCCACAATCATTTGCCATAAATTGTTTGATTTACTCAGAAATGTCAGGTCCAATCTGACTGAATAATAATAAATGTCCGAATCCGAATAAATAAAACAGTGGGCTGCAGCTCACTCTGTTGCTAAAGAACTAAATATTGTTGTATTTGTGTTGTTGTTGTGTTGTATTGTACCTTTAAGAGCAAATTGCTGGTCGCTTCAAATTTTTTAAGGAATCATAATTTATCGACACGTTCAATTCCAGATTTGATATGGTTATTTACATTACAATATTTAAAAATCGGTTCCGTATATTTAACTCTATATTAATTACAACTTTACAAGAAAATAATTCTTCCATACTTTTTTTTTTTTATAGAACGGGGTCAAACGGGCAGGAGGCTCACCTTGTTTTTTTTTCATTTGACCTAAGTAAGAAAGTCGATAGAGTATTAAGCACAAATACCCTGTAGTGAATAGTAAAAGTCCTCTTCACAGCGATACAAAGAAACAGAGCCTTTTTTTGAAGGCTGTATCTGACGTCGCGCTCTGGGTCGCAACTGTGACCTGAATTGTCACAGCTCAACGCAACAGCTACCAGATCGTACATTTATACTAGATAATTTTCATTTTATATATGTAGTGATTTAATCAATATAAAATAAAAAAGCCTTTATTCACAACCGGAATATTATTATAAACAAAAATATATTAAGGTGGCATTAACCCGGGTTTCGCGTCCTAAGCAATCAAATGCCTTCCTCAAAGTTATAAGTAGTATTTCCAAATTCATTGTATTTTTTTATTGTTTGACTGACTACGTGTATGTGGTCTAGAGAAGTGGTCGAAATTTAAAAATGTTTCTTTGTATCTCAGTGAGAGTAAATATCTATACTAATTGTGGCGTAGCTGTGGTATTACGCTGTGGTAACAGGACCAGAGGCTCACAAACGAACGTTTTTATTTGTAATGTCGAAGGTTCGATAGGTCTTGTTCGGCGCCGCGTTTTTACTGAGCGAGATGAAAATTAATGCTTTTGCATAGCTTACACTCTGGTCACTGATATTTTTACTTTTTATATAGGAAATGAGTGTCGGCTCGTAGTTGTCAGACTTTGCAAAAATGTTTGCTTCCCACAGACGGACTGTAATATTCAAGTGCTTTCACAAGCTCTGAAGTACGGGATTATATTTAAACGTTACTTATTCTGAACTTAATACGACAATCTTGAACTCTTTCCTTATCTTTTCTTTCTTTTTTTTCTTTTCTTTTTTTTTATGTAATAGGAGGCAAACGGGCAGGAGGCTCACCTGATGTTAAGTGATACCGCCGCCCATGGACACTCACAATGCCAGAAGGCTCGCAAGTGCGTTGCCGGCCTTTCAGGAATTGGTACGCTCTTTTCTTGAAGGACCCTAAGTCGAATTGGTTCGGAAATACTTCTGTGGGCAGCTGGTTCCACATAGTGGTGGTGCGCGGCAAAAACTGCCTTAGAAAACGCTCTGTTGTGGAACGACGGACGTCGAGGTGATACGGATGGTATTTTGTATTTTGCCTTGACGTCCGATGATGAAACTCAGCTGCAGGTATTAGACCGAACAACTCCTCTGAACACTCTCCATGGTAAATGCGGTAGAAGATGCAGAGAGATCCCACATCTCTACGCAACGCCAAGGGATCAAGCCGCACTGAAAGTGACTGGTCGTCGACGATTCGAACCGCTCTTCGTTGAATACGGTCAAGTGGAAGGAGCTGGTACTGGGGAGCTCCCGCCCAGAGGTGAGAGCAGTACTCCATATGGGGCTGAATTTGCGCTTTATATAGTTGCAAGCGGTGGCCCGGAGTGAAGTACCGTCTCGCCTTGCTGAGCACACCAAGCTTTTTGGAGGCTAATTTAGCCTTTCCTTCCAGATGACCGCGAAACTGAACGTTATTCGATATGTCAACGCCCAGTATTCCGAGGCTTTAAGGAGAGTGTCTTCAAAGAGGGGAGTAGCGACAAAGGGAGTTTTTTTAGCGGAAAACGCGCATACTTGTGTCTTCTTGGGGTTAAATTGGACTAGATTTAGTCTACCCCAGTCCGAGACTCCACGTAGAAGAGTTTCGACTTCAGACACAAGTTTGTTCCGGTACTCATCGACAACAGCCCGAGAAATACCTGCCCGGCCAGTGTAAAAAGTATCCCCAGTGCTGTCGTCCGCATAGCAATGAATGTTGCTAAGCTGCAACATATCATTGATATGCAGAATAAACAGGGTCGAGGATAGGACACAGCCTTGTGGGACACCAGCATTCACAGGTTTCAGGTCGGAGCATGCTCCGTCGATGACGACTTTGATGCTCCGATCAGCGAGAAAGCTGGAAATCCAGTTGCATAATTTCTCAGGGAGCCCGTAGGCTGGAAGCTTCGAGAGCAGCGCTCTGTGCCACACCCGATCTTTCAATGAATATCGTTTTATAGAACTCTCTTTCAGCGTTGACCTTGAGTCGATTAGTTTACTTAGCGAGAATCTTGTTGGATTGCACAACATAATCCCATATTGTAATTAACTCGCATAATGCATCAGAGCTAAGGGGTCTGGTGTTGTTCTAACTATTGCAGCAATAATTACAAGAACAACTCGTTACATTTACTCACTGGCTCTAGACGAAGCACGGTTATTTGTAGAGATAATAATAGTATAATTCAGCCAAGCTTAAGTGGTGCTCGTTGCAATTAAGTATTGATTTCTCTTCGTAAATATATATAGACTTAAATTTTATAAATTGGAAGAGGAAAATTGAGGATCCTAGCGATCTGTCACCGTTCGATGACACAATAATTAACCCGCGACCGCGCCGCATTAAATTCTGCTGACATATTGACATAGGTACTCGAACCTATTATTTTTTATGTTTCACGAATTTAAGCAAATATTCACTGCGTAAGCCGACGACATTGACCTTGCCACATAAATATAACCATGAATGAAAAGAGGTAGCTAAATTGTGTTGAAATGACAAAAACAAGTCCTCCGTCCGAACTGGGTTAAAAAACTGTAGCACGGGAAGAAGGCGTGTGTGTCCAACGACCAAATCAACCATAACAATATTACTTTAACAACAACAACACAGAAAGAGGACTTAATGCCTCCGTATCACTGTAATGTACGCCCAATAAAATAGTATTTTACAACGTACAAGGACATTTTCACTTGGAGTCTAGAGGACAGTTATAAGAGAGGTGCCGAGTAACTGATGGACATTATATCGAATGCTGTTTTGAACTTTAGGACGTAAACAATAATTGAAAGGTATGATTTTTTACTTTCTTTGCTTTTAATTTGAAATCGGAAATCTGCCACGACATGTTGTCTATACTTTTTGTTCCCACGCTTCTAGCAACATATGTTTTATTTGGTCTGTCAGTTTCATTATATATATACTTCATGAATAAATTAATTTCTATGTGGCAGGACACCAATTTGATGCCGAACTCTGATTTATTTTAAATTATGTTTCATTCTAGTGTAACCGAAAACAATACAACTTTTTAGGCAAAAAACTGAAAATGTAATAATGAAACTATTGATAAAAGACCGTAATCAATGTTTACCATTTTATATTTAACCAATTAAAAAATGAGTAAAGTAAAGGTTCAAATTGAGCAATTATAGATAATTTGATACGTTGTGTTTGTACCTAATGATAGGGTTCGGATTGATTCGCGTGGGTAAAAAGTAATTACAATTCCGATGTGTATGAACACAGAATTGTGTCTTTTATTATTTTAATTAGTATTTTCAAGAAGAGACAGTTTCAGCTATTACTGTTACGCTATATTATACGATTGATGAATATTAAAAAAGGTTCCAGAGAGCGGTGTCACAGGGCAGGACGTTAATAACACACGCGAGCATAAACGAGCCACTAAAAGTTTTCATTGCGCGATTTAATTTCCCAACTGAATCCAGAGTAACTCTTTACATTTCTTATTTGAAACTTTGCCGACATTGGTGGTAGTTATGACATATTTGATTCAAACTGACCATTTTCCCGTTACCATAATGAGAAAAATACAAAAGGTTACCTTTAACAATGAGTACCTACAATGAATTATGTTAAAATTAAAAAAAAAATGTTATATCAATAAATATTACACGTTCATTATTTCAAGTCTAGTTTAAAATAATTCACCTAAGTGTCGGTGATGGTTTAACTGGTTTATTTAAATAAACATCTCGAGGGCGGCATTAATCACCTCGTTCGATTACCACTTTATGATTTTCCGAGTCGGTTAATGGCTGATGAGTCATTAATTGATATTAATTACGACCTATTTTAATTAATGTTCTTTAAAAATGAACGGATTTTTGCATGTAATGCAAGCCTTTAATTAACGCCGTGAATGATGAATTTAAAGAACATTGTGCTAGACCATGTCTTACTAATAATTCAGAAATGTCCCACAGTAAGGGTCCGGGTGGTGCACCGTAGGAGCCATTGAGCTACAGAGGCGGTCTTATCAGATTAGTATGATGAAATTCCCGTATTCCCGTGGTAATCTATTACGGGCCGTATATGGTAGCAGCCGGCGCGAGCTAATGACCCCGTTAGCTTTGATATATTCGCGAGACATGCTCCCCGCACTTAGTGCTCTCGTTTCGCACTTTATTCATATCAAAACCATCACCTTCATTATTTGATTCATACATTGTAATCTATATTACATTTGTAAGTTCTGTCATTAAGCGACAAACACGACGAGGATATACAAACTTTTCTACTCACGAAAAGTTAAAAAAAATCCTGTATAATGAAGCCCTTATCTAATTTTAAAATTCCTCAAGTCTATGGAAAAGAGTTTGAACCAGCAAAGAGTAAAACAATTTTGAAACCCGGAATAGAGAAGCATATTTATTTAGCCTTGTGGGTAGTGGATCTGAAAGAACAGGACACCGGCAAAGAGTCGCATCAAACCCGTCTAACTGCTAACTGGGTATTAGCCACCCTTTGCGATACAAGAGTTCGTCAGCCAGCGCGACTTATGCGATATGGAATGTGAAGCTATACTTCTAGATACGGATGGAAATCAACGTATATTAAAAAATAAAACGTTTTGGTGGTAGTCGGATTTGTAAAGACGTAGCAAAAACGGTCGAACAAAAGCGTTTCATACGAACGCTGCCTTAACGTCGAGAGATATATAATTGAGTTCAAGAGAAAAGTTGTGTGTTGTGATAATGCTCAAAGTTATAAGCGTTAGCGATAGCATATATATGTTTAACTTTTACATTACATTTATAAACAGGTTCTCTGCCGCGTCCATCTGTCTCTTAGTTTGCGATTAAGTAAAATAATACTGCACGGTATTTATTACGGTTTACGCTACTATCTAAATAATAAATTTAAATTAGGCTCGCTACAATAAAATAATAAAAGGAATACAATAAAAGGACCTAATAGAACATTAGAAAGGTATCTCTGTCTCTGCGGACAGTGGATTGGGCCCTTAATGCTCCTATAGGACCTGTAGGTGTGTGCAGAGATTAAGGTTTTATAACCCTAGCTTTCGCAAAGTGGTCTCGGGTTTTATATCGCACTGGTACACCGTCAAGGTATTAAAACTTTCAAATATATGGATATAGCCTGGTTATGACGCGTAAGAAATATAGTTCTTCTAAATAATTAAATATTTTCCCTTTAGGACATTGGCACGGCTTCAAGGTCGGCATACAAACAAAGTGTGAGACGAGAGCATCAGTACGTTGTCGGGTCACCTATTACTGCCCTAGGGAAGTCTCTCAGCGCACATTTGGCGGATTTTCTTTCAATTTACGGCATTTCCAAACAGGCTGGAAATATCACACAGTTCCTTAATTAATGCCCCCATTATTTACCCTTGTCCATTAGCCCCCGTGCCCCATCCTAGCCCAAAATAATTTATATTGATGCTCTGCCTTCTTTATATAAAAATATCGTAGTTCGGTCGATTTATATAAGGATGTTAAATAAATAACGTTACTTCTAAAAACATAAAAAAATGTGTTTGTTACAGAAGTAGGAGATTGTATTCTTAAATCGAAGTACGGAATGATTTGAGTTGAATGTCAAAATTAGCTAAACTTAGAAACGTGTAGTGACAACAATTTGTCCTTGACTCCTTCACATTCAAAGCTTTTTCTCATTTGCATTAAAAGTTTTTGGGATCATATCACTTAATACAGATTATCGTAGAAAGTAATATAATTTAGTATATTATTGTTTAGGATGAAAAAAATTGTCGTCAAAATACAATTTTTCTTATTGAGTAGATATAATATATTATTCCTCTTTGTATAAACGTGAACAAATTACTATGACCTCGTCAATATATTGTAATGTAAAAAATTTATATTCTAAGCGTGAATACATTGATGTATTTAATATTAAAAATTCAATCGAACGATGAAAGGTATGTACAAATCAGTCTGGAGTATATTACCCTAGCGTCTCGACGACGTGGCCTACATTTATGCCGACGACTCACATTCATGTAAATACATGGAGCAGGCTTTTATGCTAAACCAAAGCCAATTTATTTACATTATTAGTATTAGCCTAAATAACAGTTAGCTTTTATACATTTCAAATGTTCTATTTTATTAATGGTAACAACTTTTAATAGCTTACATAACAACTTAATATGTGAATTGAATTGACTGTCAATTCAGACCTTCAAATTTAAAATTGTTTCTTATTATTGAGGTCGAAACATGAAAAGATAAATAAAAATAAATAAACCTCTATTTGTGTGGCACCGTATTCCTGACTCTGTGTAACGCGATACCCTTTTTAATAACGTAGGGAAGGTGCCCTTTGAGGGCCGACTGACGGCTGGTATTTTGACGGAAACTATATTATCATACCTCTCTCCTCCGCATATACTATGTGTTACTTAACAAATGGGCTTATTCTCATACTCAGGAGAGATTTATTTACTGGACGTTTCTTGAGTTGCTTAAGATAAAAGAGATCTGGACCTGTGAGAGTTTTGTAAAGTTGAAGGTTATAAGAAATTGCCATCTAGAGTTCGAATATATAATGATTTGTCTTATAATTTATAATCAAAATCAAGCTATTAATACTAAACAAAAATGGTTATTGTAAGTGTATTCCAAGTAATTCTAACAGAAACATTTTCCATTTATTTTCAATTAATATCGAAAATTACGACAAAAATAATAGTGATATTTTATCGTTCACCGCTTTTAGAACGTTTCAATTTAAAATATAAATATTTTTCTTTTCAATTTAGTTCTATTTTCGATAGAATTTATGTTCCGACAAAGAACAATGTTCTAAACGATTATTTGAATAGACAAAACATCTGAGTTAGCTCCGGACACAATTGATGAGACAGGTGCCCGGGTTGCTTAACTCACCCAACGATCGAAATAGTTCCCTTTTAAAAATACGATTCTAATAAGGAAATGTATTTCATTTAAGGTCAAAAGCTTCGCTCGTGGGATATCTACTGACTCAGGGCACTTATTAAGCACATAAATGTGCGCATACACTTCTGTGAACGAACAGCACACTATCGTATAACTCTCTATACAAATGTACAATGCCTATCGCAATTTTGTTGTTTACTTAATTAATTCCAACTCTTAACATCAATCTGTGCCTCACTGTATGCAAGTGAGCAGCCTAAAACACGTGTTCTTAAGTTTAGGAGAGAATTAATTTAGCGTTTTTTGGTAGCTCGCCAGGGCCGGGGCGCCATGTTCCCATAATACGCTTGTAAGCATAAAACTATGAAAACTGCACTTTAAAACTTCGATGTGCTTCAACTTTTGTGATTATGTTCATTTGACACAGTTGCGGAACTGTTTTATAATTGTTTCATTCAATTTGAGTGTTAACTACACATCATTTATTGCTTAATCTAGAAATCCTGTTATGACAAAAAATATCAGTTAAATTTATCATAATGAATTCATCTGTATTTGACGTGTTTTCTTAAATGTCGTAAAATATTATAATATTCTACTGTTTCAAATTAAATTGTATGTAAAATATTATATTTATAAGATTTAATTTGAAACAGTCGAAAGAAATCTTATAAGGTCGTAACAGCTTTAGTCACAACGAACATGTTCAAGTTTAAATGTATACCTACGTAAGAAAATATGATAGAGCTTTTTTGAGAAAACTGTGATTTTATTTTTTGAAATGTATTTTTTTGCTACAGGTAAGTCTTGTCTCGTTACGGCGATATCATCTACGTATGTAAGGTGAGTGTTATTTGCTTGAAACGAGCTATAACGAATGCAAATCCTTTGTTAGTGCCCATCGCTGCTGATTGCGAGCTTTTTTCTTGATTGTACGTCCTTGTGTAATGGAACCCAGCAACAATACATTTAACTACAACACGTCTCTTGAAGATAAAACGCAATTTATATTTACGAATATAAGTCATAGCTTAAAATTTGTATAGTAATAATAGGCACGTGATTCTATATAAACTACGATGCGTTTAATAATTTGGACTTGTTTTCCGAATATAATCCATTCGCAGAATCCTGTCTTCCACAAAGATGCTTAGCATAAGACGGAGCTCGATCAGATGATCCGATCTGTTCCCCTCGAGACGTCGAGACGAGGCGGTTTTTCGAAAATCGGAAATATTGTAATTGCTAATAAGGCATTCTGATTACGTCTGCCCGAGGCTTGAATGTCTAATATCTACCCTTTGATTCTATGATTTTGTCATAATCAAATAAAAATCGTCTTTTTTATATTAATCGAAATTTGCGTGAAATCTAATAATCATTGATAGTACAATTCATTTTTGTCGTTTATTCTACACAAGGCATCCGAAATTGGATTGGATTGGATAAATCAAGTGCTCGACCAACTGGCACGTAGTGCTTCAAAGTGCAGTTTCCTTAAATATCTCTAACTCGCTAATTGTACCCAAGTCTAAGGAAAAAAATAAGTAGATACAAAATATTCAAACATTCGTCCGTCTGTTTACGTAAACAGCAAGTGTATTGTGAGCTTTGCCAGGGGCTCATCTGGTTTGTGTTAAGATGTTTATTTTTTTATATTATCTTTTGCTTATGTTAAGAAAGTTGCAGGCAAAAATAAGTTCATATGAGTAGCTTCACTTAACGCTTTCTGCGTATATTCTACGAGAGTTATTACTTTCTTAGTTTTCGAGGAAATGTGCTTTACTTGTTTTGAACGCAATACTCAGATGATTATCTGTTATCACTTAACAATATTGTATAAATAATTCTACTAAGTAGTTGACGTATTTCTCTCTCTGAGCGTGTCAGCTAGTTAGGGGCCGCAGTGGGACGCCTCTGATTTGATTACCGCAGCACAACTTTGACACCTTCTGTCACATGTACAAGGTGTGTTAATATGGAATTGGAATTTGTGATATACCTAAAATGCAAATAACTGAAAAAAACTAAGCAATTAATAAATATAAGTACTGAGAAAGTAATCTCTCTCTCCATCCTAAGGAGGTGTCGGATACGTTCGATGCAATATAAATTTTCGTAATATCGTAAAGCAACCATTGTGTCATTGATTAAAGTCACAAGTTAAGCCCCTCGGGTGAACAAACACGGGACACTGAAGCGGTGTCGCGACAGCGGATCTCGCGTTCAAGGTACCATCGGTTCGCGCTAATTAACATAGGCCCTGCCCACACGTCTTCATACCTAATAGTAGTTATGAAAGTACAAGATTATAAAATTCAAAAACTCAAAAATCATTTAATCATATAGGTAACACATTGTACACTTGTGATCGTCAAAAAAAATAAATGTTTATGAAATGCTTCTAACTTTACATTTAGTGCCAGTTCTCAAATCAAGGGCGTAGATCGGAAGAGAAGAACTGGCAATAAACTCTCCGCCACCCATTTTAATCGCCATGTTTTTTTTTACACAACGTTTGTAAGGAGCTGCAACCATTACACCATGCTCCACATGACATCTTAAGTAATTAATAATAATAACATAAATTAAAAACAAAGACTTGTCCTCTATCAACAGCAGGCATGGTGAAATAGGAGCACGCAATTACATTCTCGTGGGAACAACACGCAAACACATAGTCGAAATAACTAACATCACCGCATATACGAATTCAAGTACGACCAGTCACCACAAGTAGCAACCATATTTATTACATACAATGAAATGATTAAATATAATTTTTAAAAATAAAACTCGATCGAATACACCTACCTACCACATAGATGCCTACATTTCATTATGTTCGAAATTATCTTTTGGAATAAATTGATTATTATTATATTTATGGTGTCTTGTTTAATAATATTAAATTTAAATTGTTTTAGATTGTAACGTATATTAAGTAGAGAAATGCATGCGATCCGTGTGCGCGTCCTCTTAGCTCACAATCGAACTAACACATGGAAATCAGCTCACTAGTTGCCGATACGCGATCAAGTCTACAGTTAATTAAAAACCGAGATCCACGTACACTAACCTGCTTCACGATTACCGACTCTATTGTATCGTGATGAGGTTCACACATTGTATGATAAGACTCTTTGTACTGGCTCGTTACCTGGCATGTTTTTTTTTATGTAATAGGAGGCAAACGGGCAGGAGGCTCACCTGATGTTAAGTGATACCGCCGCCCATGGACACTCGCATTGCCAGAAGGCTCGCAAGTGCGTTGCCGGCCTTTCAAGAATTGGTATTGGTGGAGTATGGCTAGAGTATGTGGTTCATGATAATCCTCTTGGATTTATCATCGATACTAATTATTAGTTTTCTTAAGAGAAGTTAATTTTAAACGAAAGCACCAAAAGCATTCTAATAATATTTCCAGTTTCCAGGCTTCAAGAGAGTATTAGTTACAGTCTGAAAATGAACACAACTGACAGGAATTTGTCGAGAGATTTAATTATTGTTTATCGGTGTGTATTGCGTATAAATATTTATAAATGGATTAGATCCGGTAGTGGTCGAGGGTCGCACGTGAGGGCCCTCGATTTGTTCACGTTAATGGAAAACAGTTTATAACTACTGCCTTTTGCCCTGATCAACAAAATGGTTGAAGAATTACCTTTAGACTGACTCAAGTTTCTTTCAAATTATATAAGTTTATTCGTTATTGGAGGATTGTATAGTTGTAGGTAGACAAACTGACATTCGGAATATTCTTCTTTTGTCTCCTCTGTCAATAGGTCTCTTTAAAATAGTTTCTGTGTTTTTATAAATGTTATAACATTTGTTACTACAAACTATTTTTTACGAATCTTTAAAGAAAAATGTCCGCATTTTCTGCTCGCGTGATTTTCGGTTTAAGACACGGCTACGTGCTTCGTATTGTATATATCAGTCGTGAAACACATAGAATTTTAGTAACTTATAGCAAATAGTAATGTGTAGTTAGACACTTTCATGTTATACTATTATATTTCCAACTACTACTGACTGACTACAAGGTTCATAGTCTTGCGCACTCTATTGGCGAGAGTAAATGAGGCGAAAAACAGTTGTTAGAGAGGCAACTAAAAACCGTAAGCGTTTCAGTGCTTACCGCTTTATCGGGTCGTTAATCAGCCACAAGTAGGAGAAAGCAAACGTAGCTTACCCGACTGCGGCCGACGGTTCGAACAATGAAATTATAGTTTTTGTCTTCACTGATTCTTGTTCGTGCTCCAAAATAAAAGCCTGTTTTTTCATATCAATGACACTGTAACGAGAGACAAACGTACCTACACCCCAGATAGTTTAAAATGCTTTGTGAAACAAATAGAATTTAATGAGGAAAGTAGGAAAGTCGACGCAATTAATCTCGCGTGAAGCGGGTTCTATTTTCGGTTAGCGCGTGACACGTGACAAGGGACGGTAGTGATAACGCTACTTATAAATAATAGTCCTTTTATTAGCAACTCTAGCTTTATATAAATGAGATGTCAAATTCTTACAAATATATACAGTCAAAACCGGTTATAACGACATTGAAGGGACTGTATAGTTGCCGACGTTATATCCGATAGTCGTTATAAGCAATGTCATATATTATATATACACAAGTATAGTTCATATGTATGTACAATACATACAAGTTATATTATCATAGTTATCTATCTAGAATAGGTAGGTATGGGTTATAATGTGGTATGTTAATATTATAATATGTAAACGAGTCAAAAAAGAAACAAAAATATTTATTACGAAATAATTAGGTACAAAAGTAATCAGTCATTTTGGTCTGTTTTTTTTAGCCCAGTCTCAAATATTTTTTGCATTTTACGTTTCATACTCCTCAAGGTATGAGTATCACCAGTATCAAACTGTTCGTTAAAGGCAACAAATTTTTGCAAAATCGTTACAGCGTTAAGAGCCTCCGAAATCGTTGTTGGCTGAAACTGTTCGTTGGTAGAAAGTGCGTAGGTAATAATATGCCTAAATGTTCATTCAACGCCTCTAAATAAGATTTAAAATCGTTTGTATTGTTTTGTTTTGCTGAGACAAGAAGCGGTTGGTCGTTATAGCCGATGAATATCGATAAAATTTCGTCGTTGTAAGCGATATGTCGCTGTATCCGATGTTGTTATAAGCGGTTTGTTTACTGAATAGTTTACTAGGGATTCGGACGGGACCGTACAATCTGGTTGTAATAACCGATAGGTCGTTGTAAACGATGTCGTTATAAACGGTTTTGACTGTAGTTTGATACCTCGTGCTTGTTCAATTATAGATATTTTTTCTTGTTAGTGTGTTCTCGGTGTTAGAACCGAGGTGCTCTATATATATATAATAGTATATTCTCAAAGAGGTTCATCTAATATTTATGAAAATCGTTCACGAATTCAAAATTGATATATTGAAAGCAAATTTATTCAAGAGAATATTTTATGGTTTAGGCGTTATGAGCATAGTGATCATAGGAGATAAAGTTATTTAAATATGTGACTATAAATCAACTGATTTTTATTAATACAAATTAACCTGTAAATTTAACTACGGCTTACATAAGATCTATGTTTATTGATTACCTGCCTCGTTGCTAAAATGTGAACGAGTTAAGTGTAAAGAGTTTTACATTTTTCACAAGTTCCAAATGGCCAGCCTCCATTGGCTATTGACGTCAAGTACATTCCCTTTTATAATGACAAACAGCTCTCAAACAAAGATTTAAAGCGAATTTTCGCTTGAAGCTTGGCGATAGTAGTTTTACTAAAACATTGTACGCTAAGTAATTTGAAAGCGACGAAGAAATATAATAAGCTTTGTCCATTTAGGGCTGTCGACATCAAGTTATGAAGCATTTCCACCGTCCTGCTTCTTCATTTAAAAGATCGAATATTTCTTTATTTTAGTTATTGTTTTAACATTTATTGAGTTCATACAAATTCAAAGCTAAGTGTGCTATATTTTTTGAGCAATGTCAATTATATGAAAATATTTAAATATTCTTCAGTGTCAGCCCTAGCAACATTGCTATCAAAGCACTTGAATAAACAAGGAAGAGCGCAATATTCAACGCGAAATATACTAATTTAGAAGGCTCTATTTAGCTCAAGACGAACAATTGTAAGAGTCCATTATTACCAACGCAGCCGACAACGGGTAATTATTAAACAGTACAAAATTCGCTCGTGTTTCAAAAGTGCCCAATTTGAGATTAAACCGCGCCATCTTAACTGTTAATGGACAAACAGTACACAGCCAGAGGAAAAGACAATATTTTGCTTTAATTGGGTTCGTTTTGAAGATGAAATACAATTAATCTTTGAGTTTGAATATTTCTATCTCCTACGGCTCTATGAAAAATACATAGAATTTGTCGACATGAAAAATTCTCAAGCCTTAATCCGAGCTTTTCTTACAAAACAATGTAAATGTGACCTTTGGCCTAGTGACGTAGATGGAGCGTCTCTTCACTTTTAACAAGTTTTTAAAGTAAATTGCATTTTTAAACCGTCGCGAAGTCAGCCGTGGCACAGATACGAAGCCGCAGAGATAAGAGTTGTCTCGTCATCGCGCTTGGAGCCGAGCCAGGGCACGGACTCCACGCCTCGCCACGCGCCTTGCTAGCTTCTTGGGTTAATTAACGAATACCTACTGTTTCGTCAAACGTGTGATGTACTACGAACTTCTGGTTCTGAAGTATCCTTCAAAGTAAATTAAGTTATTTGAAAAAGAGCCGTCAGCTCACCACTCATATCTGCACGAGTTTTAGCATAAATCCCGTGGAGCAGGCCGTTGCGGTCATCGTTCAAAAATTGAGCAATTTCGCTGTGAAATATGTGACTGCTTTCAGTTATAAATTATATTTTAGCGCTAATGGAATGGTTTGTCTATTTTATTTGTTAAATGTATAACTACTAAAACTAACATTTTAATATGAATTATAAATTCAATATGCTTAATAGAGATTTCATAAAGCGATTGTAATAGACGCAGGAGTGAAGTGCTCTCAGATGAGTGGAAAGATGAGCGATATGACCGGACGCTGATCTATCAGCGATTTAGCCGCGATAACACTGAAACTGGGTTAACTTATTGTATTATAAGGGCTAACAGAGCAAGTAAATTACCTATAACATTCGTACTCTCATTACCCATTTCATTCAATCTGTTCAATTTCATATAGTTGTAAGGTATTACATGCTAAGAAAACAGATCGGGAGCAAGCAAATGAATGCTGAAAATGTATACAATTTTCACATATATCAAAGAACTGTTGAATCATTCAAGTTTAAGGACAAACAATAGCCCTGCTCTGCAGAGTGCAACATTGTTCCGAGCTTTATTGTTCCGAGCTACGAACCTGTTCCACTCTTGCACGTTGCCTGGCTCCTTAGCTTTCATAATACGTTTAAATTTATAACGCTAACTACACACATGGCTTAAACTCGTGCTTCATTTGTACATACTGTACCTAATGTGTACTTCATTTGTGACAGATTGTCTCATGCAGTATATTGCTCTCAGAAATATAGCAATTACTGAATTTTTAGAATAATTGTACAATAATACAAAAATAATTAGTACACGTGTCGTGTGTTTTAATGCCGCTATGCGCTTGTATTGAGGAAATCATATCTTCTAGACAACGACCATCACCTACCCATTACAAGGTTTCAATATCTCTCAAGTTTCGTTAAAATAATACATCGAAATAAAACAAATAAGAATATTGTTGTACGCAGCAGTTAGTTATGAAGGAAAATATATTGTAGGAAAAGTTAAGTCATATTAAACAAGTTCTCAACGAGAAAATATATTCACTACAATAATTTCCGAGAACGTATGAGAATAATACTTTGTGAAAAATATACAACTTTGACGCGCAGCTTATTTGAGATGATGCTTTAAATTTAATAAATTATTATTATAACTCGAAAACTCTTAGAATTTATTGAAGAAACTTAAACAAAACAAAAATCTTTCATTACGTGGAATAGTACATTGTAGTGATTCATAGAAGAATAAGCTGTATAAGAGGGGAGTGGAGTGGTTTCTCAATTTGTTATCGTAAAGTGAGAGGTGCCGATTTTATTGTAGGAAACTTTAGCTATCAAAACTTGTAATAGATTCTTTTAACGTTTAACTCGGTTATTATTGTTGTAATGTACATTGCATTCATCGTGCCGTTTAGACCAGTGCAGATAGCTGGATATAATTTATAAATAAAAAGTGAAAAAAATAATAGTAGGATGAAACCTATTGGAAAGGGAGGATAATATTATAAAAATTAAAAGAAAAATAAATTACGGTCGATCTGAGGTCGGGAAGGGGTAGGTGGGTGGGGGGGGGTAGTTTTAAGGGTACAAAAGGGTCTCGATTTCCGGCAAAACTACAAGTCCTATAGAAAAAAGTTAAATGGCAAAGTTGTAGGTCATAAAAAGATCTACAACTTTTGTATTTGCAATTTTTTTATTTATATCTTTTTAAAAAAAAATTTTTTTTCTACGATATTTGGTGAAAACTTACCTAATTATGTCCCGAATATACTGTTATTTATTTGATTAAAAATATTTATTTTTTCACCTTATTTTGAATTAATATCGAAAAAACACCCTAATTTTCAATCGAAAATTCTGACGTCAAAATTTCAGCTTTTTTCAAAGAGTTGGTGTGCTTTCAGTTCGTTGAAATCTCTTCTTTCTTATGGTAAAAAAATATATATATATATATTACCATAGTAAATCTTCTCAGAAAATGCAAAAAGTCGTATGCAGTAACGCCCAGACCCGAAAACAAAATAAATAGCTTTGCGACATCAAGATATGCAAAGGCGGGCACCAGCGAAACCGATGTTGAAGCACTAAATGAATCCGGTCACACGAGCGATTAAGATAACCGCCGCTAATTAAATTTAAACCATGCATAAACCTGCTGTTTGTGTTAAGGTTTGCGAAGGGTATATCAATATACGGTTACCACGCTCAGTACTAGTTAAACAAAGAGATATTTTTAGTTTATAAATTATGAACATACATTTCTAAAGCCTAGTATAATCTTAATACATATATATATAAATTACGTGCGTACGATTTCAATCAAATTTGCACACCGTGTGCAGTTTGATCTAACTTAAAAGATAGGCTAGCTTACATCTTAATTTATACCCGCAATATTATGTTGTTTCACATGTATGTTTCACATAAGCTACAATTTAATGGCATAACCACCATCAAATAATATAACAGAAACTTTAGCAACGCTTGGCCGAGTCTGCTAGTTTTTATATAAATTTCCCAATTTCAACAATAATATTAGTTTTAAACCGGACTGGAGAGGTGATCTGACATATGTACAAAAAAAGTACATACACATTAATATATTGGACACGCAACACATGTTGTGTCAGCATCGCGTGCACACCTTAAACAATAAGGGAATTCTAAAGGCCTCCCTCACAATAGAAAGAATCTGGCGAATATAATAGTACATTATAAAAGTAACTTTATACATTACGTGCTGTCTATACTTTGTTTTGAGGAGGGCGGATTGGAGTATTTGCTTATGTCGTATATATTTACTATTCATATCAGTTAACTTGGTCTATTTCTAACGTGATATTCTAGAAACCTCCTTCAGGCTTATAAATTATGATGAAGGACATGAAGCTTCCCTATACGGTTGACGGCGTCGTGGGGCTCTATCGCGACTTTGACTTTCACGATAAACTGCCCACACGCATTGCACCGTTATTTATCGAGCCAGGCTGCGCTGCGTGAAATAATAACATTTATAATTAGTACTTGCGTGAATCGATGGGTTAAATAAACTCAACCGATAATTGCGAAAGGGTGTAACGAACTTTAAAAGAATCGTTTTCTTAACAATACAGCTGTACAAGTTCAACTTAAATATGTGAGAGTATTTAAAGTAGAATTTGTCTGCTTAGATGCTTCTTAAATTTTATATTTTCTTTAATGCCGACATTATTGGTAGGAAAATCTGATGCGTTGTGTTTGTTAAGTACAAGCCAATAATAATAATTGAGAATATTAATATTTCGAGCTAGGATTATATATAAAATGACATCCAACTAAAGGACGAATATTTCTCAACGTCGTGTATTTAGAAAGTGGCACTTTGAAGAACTTTTGAACAGTGTCCAAATATTAAGTGCAGTCGACGTTCAAAATCCCGTAAGTTGTCAAGTAGGGATGCCAAATATTCGGGAATAAGTGTACGCATAACTTAATCCAAACAAAAAAAAATACAAAACCTTTTTAGCGAGTAATGATTTAGGATGCAGCAGTCACACAACAATCGTTTTCTTATCATGAAAACAGGCCAAAAATATACAAAATAAATTAATAAAACTTGCACATCACCCACAACGAAGCTTTTAAAGTATTCTGATCTATTTTGTATGTCTCGGTGGTCCTGGTATGTGAGTTGTGCGAAGAATGCTCAAGAGTGGAACTATTCCTAGCAAGTTGGCAAATCTTTGAACGCCATCAGGGCGGAGGTAATTATTGAATTCCACGAGTTCCTAGGGCCACTAAATTTCACTTTCGTTCTGCTGCGGTTTTGTATTTTGGTTAACTGGTAGTTAAGTGAACGAAGCAAACAATTTCTGTCAGTTTTTTTAATGAAGTAAAAAATTGGCTTTACGGTTGATATATTGAACAATCCCAAAAATATTTATTCTTTTCATTTTAAATATGTACATACATTCTCAAAATAAAAAATTGCACGTCAATCACACACTTATTGGGAAATGTAGTGCGAACAAACTAAAGAGTCAGCAATTTGTTATATCAATTTT
Organism: Pieris melete; assembly: GCA_963693345.1. Lineage (NCBI taxonomy): Eukaryota > Metazoa > Arthropoda > Insecta > Lepidoptera > Pieridae > Pieris > Pieris melete. The sequence continues at coordinate 44,871 of CAVNZK010000324.1, read as the reverse complement.
TCACTCCCGTCTTATTAAATACGGGATCGACATTAGCAATTTTCTGACATCATTCCTTCACCTCGCTTTGTAATAAGCTTTGTAGTGTGAGTGTAATCTCCGCTTAAGGCCAGCGGTACATTATTAAAATGTTCATACATTGCTGGTTTTTTTCAAGTAATCTAACAGAAAATTGTATGTACACGCAGCAATGAACGCGCCGTAGAACGATAAATCAGCCAAGGTAGAGCCGTGTTTACGTAGTGGCGTAGTATTCAGAGAGTTGATTGTGTTTGCCCACTACGGTTCTATATAAAAGCTAATTTTCAGCAGTCCGTCCTCGTGTTACTTAATTCGAAGATTCCGTTAATAGAACGGCAAATAGATTTTAGAAAATTGAGTACTTGATGTAAGAAATAGTTGATTCGGATGTCGCACAAAATAAAATTGAAATACACCTTATTATTTAAAATTGTGCTAGAGAATAACTCTCTAGTTAGTAAAGGCAGTTTAATATTTAATTTTTTAAAGACATATATGTAAACTAAAGTTACCTAATGTAGGAAAAAAATTCTAGATGTTAGAAATGGACCTACCACTTTAACGTCTCTTTACTAAGTTAGTTACGAAACCTATAACCCATAATATTTTATTGACTAAGCCAGTACGATGAGGTGTAGCAGCAGTACAGTTAAAACTGGTGTTACTACAATTGAGTAAAAGAAGATACCCGGCAACATCCAACAAATCACGTGAACATCATCCTCGATCAGCTCGCAGCCAATAAGCAGGAATCTAACCGGCTATATTACTTCCACGAAACTATTATTTTCCTATACGCTAGTTTGTTTTTCTTGTTTTCTTTTCTCGACGAAGGTAAAACTGTACTTACTGTACATTGATGCTTTAGTTAAAAATATTTGCATTCAGTAATTACAATTTATTTGAATATAGCTGCTTAACATTTTATACACACTGTATTACAAATATAGTAAATATAACCTATTTATGTTATTAGTTTTCTTAGATGATCTACACTCTCCCTTATCTTACCTGCTATGAACCTTTTGAAAATGCGAGTTAATAAATAGTTGAGTAAAAATAAACCAGCAATGTATGGATAAAAGTAAATCGTTTCGTTGCCGAGAATATTTAGTGTGGCGGATATCGGGAAAGGATTGATTCACGGTTTCAATTACCTACATCCAGCAATGTTGTTCCCGGCTCCGATTTGATCTTATAAAGTAGCCATTGTGCTCCTAAAATACAATCCAAGTTTTCTTTCCTAATTTGGCTCGGGACGAATACTTTGACATACATTTGTAGGTCGGCTGCACACTACCACGGCTCAAATATATTTTACAGTTTCAGTTTTCGATTTCGTAACCCCCCACTGGGGCATGGGGCAGATTTATGTCTGCGTATTACATTATTTCTTACCAATCAAAATAATTATTTTTTTCGCTACAATAATTGTTATGTGCGTTTGTTGACGAAACTTCTGCTGTCACGATGTTATTCACCAAATGGAAACGTGTCATCTATCTTTAAATTATGTGATTAACTTAGTTTTAAAGACATAAGACAGCAAATCTACGTAAAATCTGTTACGCTGATTTATATATTGTAACTTATGCTTTCTTCGCGGGTTCTTTTGACAAACTGTTAATTGAAAAAGCAATGTACATTCAAACATTATAGACACGACCTTAGCCTTATTCACGATGTTTCCGAGAAAATTGTAGTTTTAGAATGTGATGGAAGTTTGATTATCCCCTGATCGAGGTTTGGTCGAGGGGAGAGTTGCATTTGTTGACCGCATTCCGGTTTCAACATATTTACTAGATATTTTCTTGAAAGGTTTAAGGAATCATTAAGCTTTTAATATATACTCGTAGCTAGCAGGCTAATTATGCCTGAGTTTCGACATACGTAAATCATTTTACTGCAACATGTAACATTTGGATTGTGCAAAGAAGTGCTTTTAAGCGAATTCGTCTCAAAAAGAGTTTGGAGTCATTATGAGTATCAAGAATAAAGTTAGATAATGAGAGGCGCATTAGCGGAGTGCGGCGAGCGATCCCCGGGGCGCCGGGGCTACCGAACAATAAATACATCGTCCCGAACCGATCCGGCATTCAATTGGCGGGTTTAGTGCCGATAAATATCTTGTTAAATAGCATTTCCTTATGCTCCGTAGCTAGGAACAGATTTAAGTTTATCGTTGAGGATGGTTCGAATAAAAGTATAAGTCACTTACAATTTCACAGATAAATAAAAATTCTTCAAAAATTGTTAAGTTATAGCAAATATTAATACCTATTTGATATCTTTTGGTGATACAATTGCCAGTGTTATTCGGTGGAAATTGGCCAGTTTGGGCGGAGAGCGGGAGTGGTGGCAATTGAGAGGAAGCGGGCTCTTTTTGTCTGCAAGCGAGGCCAGTTCAAACAGGAATGTTGTTCGTTAGCACAACTGGTGCCGCCGAATTCAATTTGGCGAGCGGAGCCGTCTTATTCTCTTATTGTATTACGATGTCCGCGCGATGACCTGAGAGACTCGCCTTCAATTGGGATTTTTAAATTCCAACAAGTTTACTCTTTTGAATTTCTTTCAACTTCATTTGGTGATGCAATTTCTCCCCTCACGGTGAAAATAAAACTACGATATTGTTTCATCGTTTCAATTGTTTTCTTAAGTTGAGCACGCCTTACGTCGATCTTTGCCGCTAATGACGTTGTATAATATTTAGAATAAATACATTTCATAGATTATATTATATTTATTTTAATTTTAATGAAAACCTTCAAAATTTAATTGATTCATTACCGCATATCGTCAGTAAGAAAATGCCAATTCATCAAAAATGTTGTTATTAGTTCGGAATTGCGGAACTGACCACAAACAACGATATTCAGCTACTGTGTTTCCGGCTTGACCGATATTCGCTCGCCGCTAACTTTGCATCGACCACCGCATAATCATTTTAGTACTACGACTGCTGAATATCGCTTAACTACTTTAACTATCGAAAAGTGTTTACTACTTTGATTGAATCGTTAAAAGCAAAACAGATGCATAAAAAAGAACTATGCAATTCGAAGGCAAAAACTAGGATAGCCATTATTTACTTTTTTATTCAGAGTAAGTTGATCCTATTTAAGATAAATTAGTGGTAGAAGCTGTTTTTGTAAAAATGCTCTAGCCGAAAAGGTGGATTTAGGTCGAGACAGTCGTTAATTAACGGCGCAAACTTAAATAGGAATACTTCGGGCACTCGTGTGAATGAGGATTTAGTACAAAGTTAAAAGTCATCGTATTATAGAGGAGACAATTTGCAAGTTACACGGGAATTACCCAATTTTCATTTAAACTTTCATAGCGCTGTCTCATTCTTCAAACGGATTTTCCGACGCTCGAGGGTCCTTCATTTAAATACAATCTCAAAAGTATTACGTACTAGCTTCCGCCTGCGGCTCCGTCACCCACAGAATCTGAAAAGTTTTTTTGGCTCTCTATGTTCAAGGACTTTCTTCATAGAGTCTTAAAATTAATGTTTTATTTGGTGCTAGAAATCGGAGTTGAAATCTAATCAAAAATAGTTTAAGGTTGTCGGGCGGCAGATAGCGCTTAAATATGTGAATATTGCAAGTCAGCCTGAAAGTATTTCGATGTTAACATTTTCCGCTCGTGCTATATTGAGGATGAAATTGAAATTATTGCATTTATATATTTAAAAAATATTACACAAATTTTATTTGATACATTGCTTTTTATATCGTCAAACTTTAGTATAATTATAAATCTGTGTCAGACCTTGTGTGTATGGTCAATTTCAAAACACAATTTCATTGAAGATTGTTCGTTGAAGTTGTGTCGTTTTTTACGGTCTTGAATATAAATTAAAGTTTAGAAAACGGAGTGATGTATTACTTAGGATTCGATTGATCTGTATTAATTGATATGTATTAGATAGATAACAACTTTGAAAAGGCAGGTCAATTGAAGTGTAGAAAAGGTGTCGCATAGATGCATGCTTGCGAGATAGGGCGGGCAGAGGATCGGGAACGTTCGAACCGGGATTGCGGATTGTATAGGTATTTTCGCGTAATTGACAGCTCTGTGTCGACTTACCGCCTCAATGCGATCTCATTCTCAGCCAACTGAGCAGTCTGATTGATTGATGGACTTGGAATATGAATCTTGAGGTGCATCATTTTAAAAATAAGGGTCAAGCCTAAACGACTTTGTATGTGAGTTCATAAATTACAGTTAAACCAGGAAAAATTGAATGTCTGTGGACCCAATACTATAAATAATACATAATGAGAACGAAATCCCTAGAAAAAATACTGTAATAGACATTTGCTTAATTTTAAACGAATGATTCTTGTTGAAATGGAAAACGCTGTAGACCGTACAGTATCGCCACAAGATTCTTTATTAACAAAAAATATTATTAATTTGCCAATAACTGAAATAGCATATAATGTCTTGCATGAACTAACGTTAATGTTCCAAAGCTTTGTTCAACTTCCCCAACGCGTTTAAAAAGATTGTTCGGTTGTGGCAAAAGAATAATTGTTTTGGATTATTATTAATCACGTCAAACAAACGCAGGTTTGACTTTCTTTATGAGCTGTTTTGCGTTCAAGAAAAACAAGGTGTATTAATGAAAGCGGTTGATTAAACGAACAAGCTAAATGGTTATCTGCACAAACAACGCCAGGGAAAATTGGATAACGGCTAAACGTTGAGCTTATTTGTTTCGTATTCCTCACACACAGTGCAGGCGGCAATTAATTTCGCAGTTTTTGCCGTTTTTTGGGCCAGGAATGATTGGAATGGTTTTATGACAAGCCTTTTGTGGAAGGAATATATATAGAAGATATAGACGACCTTTGCCGTGCGCATTTGAACTTCAATTTATAGAACTGTTTGCACTGCTTGGTCAAATTCTCGCAACGTATTTATTATGTAGCGTTAATTTTTGTAAGCTATTCTCGGTCTTCCTCGTCCTCTCCTGCCTTCTATCTTCCCCACCAAGATGGTCTTAAAGAAGTTCTCGTGTCGCACCAGGTGTCCAACCATCTTCCCTCTCCAGTTTTCCATTGTACTCAGCAGATTTCGTTTCTCACCGACTATACTCAGCACCTGTTCATTGGTCTTCTTTTCGGTCCAGCTTATCTTCATCATTCTCCTCCAGCACCACATCTCAAATGCTTCAAGTTTTGTTCGTGACATACCAGGTGGTCAAGAAAAAAAAAGTTGTTAAAAATAGCAGTACTAGTCATTTTCACCTAAGTACATAATGTTTACTTTTTTAAGATGGCATATTCTATATAGTTACGGGCAGAAAGAGCTCAACTAAAACGCATTTCCCGAGAAATATAAAGCCATTAACGTAAAACTGTCTCAGCAGACATTAAAACAATAGAGTTGATGAATACGAGCGACGTTGTCGCACCGCACTTGCGGCGCCGAGAGCTCGGCTAAATATTTGAATTTCGGATATTCGCACTCAATTCCATAAACAATGCGGATAATAATTAAAATTGGAATTTAAACAAGATTTATGTTATCACTCTGAAACCATTCAAAACGTTTACGTGTTACCAGTTTAGTTCCTGTAGGTTCCTTCCTCCGCGATTTACTAGTCTCGAGCTAAGAGACTCGACGTCTTTGCCCGAGACAGAAAAGATGTATTAGTGCTCAATAATCTTTTTTAGTCAGATCTGTTAATTATTTCGAAATATCATTCTGCTAGAGACTAAGGAAATGCGGAGATTTTTTGCCAGTGAGCCAACCCCACGACTGTAAAATAAATAAAACGAAAATAAACATAAGGTGTGAGGAAGCTGTATTGTGTTAAGGGGATCGCGCAAAACGCCTATGATATTTGGATCGGCTTTGCGGTTGTAACTTGTGAACTGTAATTGCGACAATCTGCCGAATAAGCGCTTACATTGCTGCTTACTATTATTTAACACGATAAAGTTTCATACAAATATAGTTTAATTGTTTATTTCTCTACTCTACATGCCCGCACAATTTTTTACATGGCGCTTCATAAGCCCATCATTATTTAAGATTAGTTTTTATTTAATACGCAATGTATTGCTTACCATGTATAAAGCCGAACGCGGCAATGAGGCACGAGTGTCGCAGTATGTGTTTGTTGGAATCGCACGAGATTAGGGAAAAAACAAAAGGATTGTGTTGCTATCAAAATATGTTTATCTATACCGCAACGTGTTACGTCTATTTGATGAAACTAATCCAAACTGATCGTGAAGATAAAAATATGGCAAAGGTTGAAAGAATCGGATTTTATTCTTTGTAAAACACGAATACGGTTTCCAAGTAGTCAACATATTATACACTATATTCTTACTATTGAGTAATAAAAATGATTGGTGAGTTAAATAATTAGAAAAATGTTTCGAGGGTGGACTGAAATTACACTTTTAATAAATGTTGCAATTCATTACAGTTGCCCTTACCCTCGTTTCACGTAACGTATTTTGTGTGTGTTCATCCTTTAAACTCATAAATGAATACATAATTTGGGGAAGTTCAATGGGTAATAGTTTTTTTTGTAGGAAAATACGATTAAAAAATGTAACATATATGTTTTAAAAAGAAAGCAGAAAGTTTCCCATCAAAAAGTAAATCTTAAGAAAATCCTCGCTCATTCCAAAAATAAATATTGTAAGATAACTCGCTGAAACACATTACGTGCGAGGGTGCGCATACATTTTCTCGCACCGCCATTACTCGAGCACCGCACCTTGACAAGCACATAGCTGATAAGTGATAACATTGCCTCCTTGTGTTTCAGGTAAGTCGTAACCAAGGTCGCCTTTAGAACGGAGTACGTAAGTTTATTTGCTTTGAATAAAATTATTGAAGTTGAAAGTATCGATTGCCTGTGGTCCGCTAAATCCCCCTGGCGCAGTGGAATATAGTGCAACGCACCCACTAATAATGGGTGTAAAAATGCTCTTTTTGTGCGGCCCGGAGGCTCGTTTCCCCCTATACTAAAAAAAATATGGCAGATACACTTCTGCGTCTTTTACATTAATTGTTTTGTTTAGCCACTGATCAGCGTAACGGAACTTGAAAATCGAACACAGAATCTCTCTATTATACGTTACCTCATGACAACTAAACGCAAGGCGTAAACAAGGACACACTCGTATAGATTAGATATTGAATATAAAGTATATAATGCCAGTCGCTTCTTTTGTTACCTATATTTATGTTTATTTTTCACAGAAATCCATTAGTGATGTTCTTTGTCAACAGGTTTTTAATTATTATTCACTCGGGCTTTTTAATCAACTTGTGTACTATTAAAACTTTTATGTGCAACAATAAGCGGGCTGAGACAAGAATGACTCCAACCTCTGTGTTTTAGGTTCATTATTGCGACGATTTATCACATTACTGGTTTTAAAAGATTATTTTATTGAATCATTTAAACGGTAATATCAAAATGATTACGTAAAGCAACCTTTCATGTCACAAAATCTTAATCTTGTGTTTTCTTATTACAAGTGTATTATAGAAATATATACACGCGCATTTATTTATGCAGAAATCGGTTTCTAAGCGATTCGTAAAATTTAATCACTTTTTATCGTACTCAATTTTATAAACTTTTCCGGAATAAAGATTTATTTATAATTTAAGATATATAAACCCCAGGCCAGACAACACTCTCGATCCACTCAATGTACCGAGAAACCCTCGTGTATACACCTGGAGCCATTTTCCTTCCACAATCCCTTCCAAAGGACGTCACTCCGACCAACACGTGAAGAGGGAATGTCCTGATGCAGTCCACATGCTCCTCCATGTACTGAAGAGGGCCTCCCGAATCACCCTGACACGTATCCTTTCCCCCGTTCTCGTAGTCGCCGGCGCACATTTGCTCATCCGTAATTCCATTCGCAAGAACTCTTCTTCGAATTAAAATCCTCATCGATCGATTGCACACTGTGCCGTTGATGGAATCGACGTCTACCTTCATTAAAGTCTGACTACCCGCTGCTGCTCCCGACCTTGTCGTCCCGAAGCCTATGGCTGTCAATTTGACTGGTGGAATATTGTCATCTACTTGCAAGCATGCGATGCGGACGTTTCTACTTAGTATAAATGGTGGTTCGGCTTTCATCAACGCTATGTCGTGGTATTTAGAAGGTGGCCTATATCCGGGATGTGGAACAATTGCAGATATAAGTCTTTCTTGTGCCAACTCATCGACCTCGTCAAACTCAAACGTGGCAGTTCCGATTCTCATGACTTTTGCGGGTCCGTACATGGGATCTTCAATACAGTGCGCAGCGCTGACCACCCATCTGTCGCTTATCAGTGTTCCACCGCATTTCCAAGTCGGTTCCTGGTTGTCGTTTTGAAAGCCAATTAAAACCATGTGCGGGTAGAGCAGAAGGTCTACTGGCACTCTCACTTTCGAGTTGGGATATAAAACGTTATGACACTCGAGCATAGATTGGCCGTGGCTCGTACAGGCCAAGATGGCCTTTTCGCCGACTGAGGCCGCAGGAGCGAAGTTTAGCGCGACGAGCACAAAGCATATTATCATTTCCCATGAAAAATGTAAAGGTAGTTGGTGGCGGTGCGCGCGGAGCACTGAGGCCACCGCCGGTAGTGGCAGTTATCAATAATTCGTCTCGCTGAGTTAATGGTATGTGAATATTAGCCATTAAGGTAATCTCAGCGTTTCGAATGGATTTACTGCGCCGCGGTTATGTAGTAATGTGTTTTTTCCTTACGGTTTGCTTGTTTTTTATTTATTTTTTCAAATTAAGTAAATGTCACTAGGGAGATTTTTTTCTGGGATTTCGTAACCGTTTTGAAATACAACATGAAATTGTTCCGAAAGAAATTCCTAAAAAATTATACGTATATAGGTATATCCTAAAACAGAACCACAAACTTGTCTGTCGACCTACTTGACATGATTCGCATCGAAGTATTGAATCTTTTACGTAGTAAAGTAAGAACGGAATGTTCTCACATTTCACTTCAATAAACTACTTAAGACAATTAACATGACGGCAATTTGTCTGCTCTTTAATTAAGTTGTAGTTCACATTACAATTATTGTCACTCATGAGTGACAATAATTCGGTATATTAATCGTGTGAGTGCGGAGGAAACAGGGTCGTAATTATAGAGACTGACTGTTTCACAGCGACGCCCTTTAGAGTCCGTACGCACGTATTGTATCGTAATTCAGTTTGGCGCAAGTGTTTCCAACACAAAAGTTATAAGGCGGTAATCGGAAGACGTGCCTTCGACATACCATCCTTCCGAAAAACTTCTCTTCCAGCAATAGTTACGTAATTTTTCGAAAAACCCTATTTAAATAGTAAATAAAGCTCATAATTTCTGAAAAAGATATGACTGATTACCATTTCTCGTTTACATTAGTATTTCGAAATAATGTTGTATATAGTAGACTAATAAATTTAAGGTCCGTCCTATATTTCTAGAGATGTGACGTTTGTTTCATAAAGTAATTAAATATATTTTTTATGAGATAATTTATATATGTTATTTTACACTTGTTTTATTATTTAATATATAACCAGTTATCAAATTTTCATGACGATTGAGACCGCTTGAGGTTTTGTGCAATAAAAGAAAACATCTCAAGACAATTGCTTCATGCGTGTATGTGTGTGTTTAACGTCTAAATTATCATAAGCTATATGAAATTGCTCCAAACTAGATACATAGAGATGAAGAAAAAGTAGGTGAGAGTAGCTGAATGACAATGAGGTCAGTGTAAAAGTTTTAATAATCCCGGGAACCTTGAAACTCGCCTAATGAGACTCGTAAGATTCTTGAATGTCGACATCGACTTATCGACATTTAAGTTGCGGTTAAGTAGGTCGGAAAAATTACTCATTCAAAATATATATCTACTATTCTTAGATGCCAATTAGAGCTGAATCTATATAAATTTTCACGTTTAAGATCATTGTGACTGATGCTGGGACGTTAAACCACTGCAACTTATAAGAAGAAAAGATAGAGTTAGAGTACATGTACCGTACTTTTTTCTTTAAAGCCACAGTCAGTCATTTTGTGTACTGAGCACATTATTTTATGAAAGCTTAATAAAAAGCAAAAATGCGAATGTCATCAATTCGGAGATTAGCAGCAAAACGACCTTAACTCGGGGTATAAAGCTCGTCACAGATTACATTAGGAGCGGTTGGTCTGCTGCCAACTTGCACTATCTCGCGGGTGAAGCTAAAAACTTTAATTTTCGCATTTGGCTTAATTGTCGCTTTTGTGTGTTAACTTCGAGTACACACACGATATTCCTATTGGAACTTGTGCTATAGCGTTCCTTGGCGTCGTTAAATTGTCAACGACAGTAGCATTTCGCCGGGCTTAATTAAAAAACTCTCCCAAATGATTCACCTTTCTGCATCCGATAGCGAGTAATAGGTTTACCGAGGAGGAGCGGCCTTTTATAATTTCGATTAGATTTTTTTTCTGCCGCCAAAAAGATTCTTTATAAACGTGAACCCGAATGGAAATAATCTAATTTGCAAAAGTCGGTTTTTGTTTTGCCGAATCCAATATAACGGTTGAATAAGTTGATAAAACGATACCCGTTCGAATCTTATATTCATGGGACAGTCGCGCAGAGAAGCGGCCTTTCCCCCGGGGGGGCGAGGGGAGCACGTCTCGCACTTTGTATGCTGAGTGTACTTTGAGAGTTTAGCGATCGTTGACTTCGGGACATGTGTGGCGAATGCTTTTTTGAAAAGTCACTTTTTCTGCCGGAAAAAACAAGTTGAGTTTGTTTAAGTGTGGTGCTTGAACTCATTTCGAATTATTTATTTAATTAACCGTGAAGGTGTAAATGGCATACGCAATTTAATAACTACATTCTGTATTATGTAAAGATGATGTTTTTATTGTTTCTTGCTACACTGTCAGTTTCTCAAAAAAAGTTTTTCTATTAGTAGGTATAGTCCAATGAAGTTTTGTAACTAAACATTCCGCAGTTGTCGTTTACTAAGTGCATATATTAATACACAGTATGTATAATATTTAAACGTAGACAAGAGACATAAAAATTGCACGCACTTGATTAATTAACAACGGAACATTAGGGTTTAGTATCCGTACTATAAACTTCGGCGCCGAGATTCAATTCAACCCTTGAGGTGTAGGATTTCTACCCTTTTGTGGTTTGGTGGCAGGTATGGTTTGCATGTGTGTGTGTTTGCGGGGACGAGAGATGTCAAGTGAACAATGGTTTTACTAGGATAAAAGTTTACTCACCTAAGCAAAGACGTCTTTCCGATTAACTAAGTCTTAAGAATTAATAATAATTATGAAATGACAATGTTCGACATTTTGAGAATTAGTATTGGACTCAATACATGAAGAAGTCAAATATTCATGTAATTGTACACTTTTTGAAGTTATACTTCTTTTGGCGCGTTAGGGAAAAATGATGAGAGTAAATACTTACGATGCGCGCGCAGACCGTCACAAAAAACTGACACCCTGATGTTAGCTATAGTCAACATTTTAGTTTTTTTACATATAATTTCGTTTGTTCGTTCTTACCTATGTCAGTCAGTTATTTCAGCAAAATTATAAATTGAATTCACGTGATGACTGGATTTGGTAAATTTATTTGATAAATATCGGAAGAATTAGAAGTGATTTCAGAACTTGTAAACTTGGTGAGGGGTTTCAAACTCATCATAGTCATGTTGAAACAAATACAGTTGCGGGAGACTAATCGCTCATTTTAATAATGTAAAAGCAAACCATTTAATTCTATAGAATTCGTTAATTTTAGAAAAAAATATTTGATATTAGTTATTTGGTGTATTTTGTTAACATATCATATTTAAGTGAACAATGATATTATCCTATTGGCAACTCATTACGGCTATTAGCTTTTTAGAAAAATTACCGCATTGCTTCAGAAACTTACATCTAGTACATCACATTAAAATGTGTTATGTGACAGCGAAATTTACGACAAATTAATTAATTAAACCTTTTTAGCTTTTATTGTCGCTCCTTACTGTACATAACATTCTGTGCCCTCCCTCCCCTCAACTTATGAATTTTGAAACTTTATTTGGATAAATTAATCGTCCTATTTTTTATTTATTAAGAAGCAGGGTTCCATAAAATTGTAACTCTTAAAAGTTTCCCTAAAGATTCAATCGTATGGAAATATATGAGTGATAATACTAAGAAGGAAATAATATATTACAAGTCTTCCAATAATAATGGCTCTTTATATGAATAGTGAATGGAAAAACGATGCTTCTCAAGAGGAACATAATAATGCCAAAATCGATTGTTAACAAATCTAATTACGATTGTGTAGGATCGCAATTAGATCGGGAATTTGTGTCGGCTAATTTGTCATGGCGGGGCGCGGTTAGGCTGCTCATGCACGATGCGCTTAGTAGTACGTACTGCCAAGCAACAGCACTGAATTATTATCAGTAGATATAAATCTATTGTTTATCTATGTATTTAGAATTTAGTTTTGTTTCATGGTTGAAACAATCATAAATGATTTAAATTTTTTCCTTAATTTTATTTTTAATTCACATCTTATACAAATACAGAAATATAGAATATTTACAATGTATACGACGAAGATTATGTATTAATAATTTGCATGTAGATTTGTGTGTGCACAAAGTGAGGTGTGGGTCTGGTGCGTGCGTTTTATGTGTTAAATATCGTTTCTAATTTATTTGTGTGTTAGAAATAGGTAAATTTATTTAACAACACACAAATATAGAGTACATAATTACAATATTCTTAACCTACATAGTAAATTTAATAATAATTTTAAATGTATAAATAAATAGAAAAAATTAAAACCAATTAAAAAAGTTGGTCCTTGTGATTAATGCTGTCAGCATTTCCTCGCTGTGTTGCGGTACTTATTCGCTGAGCGCGGAAAGCACAAGCTGTGGGTCCACCGGTACTGTCTACCAACTGCACTGGAACCCCACGGCCCTAGCATCTACTCTTAGGAGTTCCCTTAGGGGAACGAAATCCAAGTTAAAACTACTCATTATCTTCTGTACTTTTGTCTAAAGGCAAATAAAAGCTTGGCGCTGAAACAACCTACACGCGACACCGCCCCATTGTTTTATGGGAATCTTGACAGGAAATGAATCGTCGGAGGCGGCTTCCTGTCGATCGGGTCTGTGTTTTGGTCTACCAATTAATTTATTAGATTAACGACATTGTTCGGGAGTAGGAGGACCTCGCCGTTCAAATTCAAATTTCTAGTAATATTTAACTACGAGGATATATTGATGTAACAATTGAGTTTCTTAACCACTTTTACTTTTTTATGAAGCTCTATAATGAAATTATACGATTGCATACTGATGATTGATAAAATGTACATACTGTTACTACTTAGTAGTTAGTAGGTACTCACATCAAAAGGGACTGATCCTTACATATAAGGTACGTATAAAGTAAACAAAATGTAGAAACTCTGATCATTCAAACTTCGTGGAACTGAATCGTAGCTGTATAGTAATTATTAATATCACATTATTTTGTTTGAATATATATAATTTATAAAATTAATTTTAAACAATTATTTTCTTCGTATAATTCGAACCCCAATAAAATAACTGAGCAATTTAACGTATTACAAATACGTTATTTCTGCGGTATTTGTTGGTTCATGTTTCGGAAACTATAGGAGTGATGATATTTTCACGCTTTCTAAAACTCCGTAAGTATTTGAAAATACTAGCTTCTCTAAATATTTTTCCTGATATTCGAAAGTAATGACAGACGGACACGTGTAATTTGTCCATGTACGTAATTACGAAACAACAATACATGGGAATGGACAGACGCTGCATTTATTATTTAATTCCGCCACGTAGAAAACAAAATGAATAGGAATTTGTGAAATTAACATAATACAATTGCATGTGAAATGGCCACGATTTTAATGCTTTTGCAGAATGGATAAACGCTCGTCGTTTTAACGACTCCTATGTTTTGAAACCTAATCAAAGGCTTTTTCAATTTGATGAAGAGATAATATACTCGTATGACTTGAATCTTCGTTTTGTATTAAAATCATAGTGATAAGTACATCCTTTAATGTGAGTCAACAAGAAGTATTTCACTACGCTAAACGATTATCTTTTTCCTTCCATTAGTTTTACTTATTTTTACCACAATCAATTCGTCGACATACACACAATCATGTAATAAGAATAATAAGATTGGCTAAATGCCTACTTTAGCTTGCGTATTCTGATATGCATTACCAAAAGTGAATATATAGTAATACGTTCAACTAAACTAGTACGAAGAATCAACGGATCCTTAGTTGTAAATAATGGAGTTACGGGAATTGTGTTTCGCGACACTTTTCATAAAGGTGTGAACTGCACCATATGTCGTCAACAACACTTGAAATTATTAACTTAACAAATCATACACTTCCGATTTCTTTGTTTCTTTGTCTTTCGTTATTCACAGGAAAATAAGTAGCAATTGTAGTTATTTAGACTGTTAGGTAAGTTATCGTGTCCACTGTCAGATAATTAAGCAGAAAAGCTTTTGTTTGTTAACAGTTTCTCTATAACAAATAAGAATCAAACAGCGTGACCACATCGCGTGTTGGCGTTGAACAAATTACCTGTCAAATTAATTCCACTAGACAAATAAAGCCAACGTTTGCCTATCTAGCCCTCGGCATCTGCCTTCGCGCACCTGGTCAAGATTTTCTAGTTTAATTATAAGCATATTTTATTTCTGAATAAATGCTTTTATTCTGGTAGGACCCATTAATGAACCCACACGACGGTGATTAACGTAAGCTTTGAGTTAAACAAAGTCTAAAGTAGTATAGTGTGCGTCGTTACGTGAGAGAGCCTTCGCGCGGAAAATGAAAACTAAATAAAAGCGGCTTCTCAAATATTGGCGAACATCTGCTATCAAAACTTTACGCGAACCGATCTTTTCGAGATACGGATACTGGATGTGAACTGTGTGTATGTGTGATTTGGAGACTGACAGTAAATGTAAATTTAGAAGCATTTAATATTTCTTTAGTGACGTTCATAAGTGTTCGTTGTGTTACCTAAAATGTTCGGGAATAAATGATTTAGATTTGATTACTTAATGTTGACTAACTGACTTGATTACTATTTTTAAACAAAATATTTGTATGTTACGAAACGTATCATATAATGACGAATGGCACCACAATCATGATCGAACTTCGGACCTATTCCAGGGAAACAAAAATAATAAATACAAATTATAGTCGATACTGCCTCCCATTGCCTTAAAAGAAATAATCGTGTAAAAGGTAGGTATGTTCATCCCTTAAGGTCACATCCATTTTGAATAGGTCCACGTGCTTTGGTCGTCTGGGGCCTATCGTACAGTTATTGCTTCTCAGAGTTGGACGATTTTTTTCATATATATATTCTGTCGGTTACGAGCTGTTATATTGAGCCTCTGTGACAGACAATTTTCATGAAATTGCTTCTGTATCAAAGTTTTATACTTATGAATATTGAATCATTTATCTTACATTTCAGCAAACGTTATCGAAATGTGGCTACTTATGCCCATCTTTTTATATTAAGCCTCTACTGTATAGGCTTTATAACTGATGTAGTACATAGTAGGTCCATATAGCACTATCTATCCTGCCTGTAGACAAAATTCCTTAGGGATAACATTAATTTGTACGTCTTAACAACAAAATTTTGGTACATGCAAGTATTTTATGATACAAAATGTACGTAGTGAAAAGGCAGTTTTCAATAATAATTCAACAAATAAATCCACGCGAATCAAAAACCTATATGTCATTTTGTATATTTACGCCGTATTACCAGCCAATAATTCATTTATCCCACATTAACTTATACAGAATAATTAATTCAAATGAGTATGAATTATTCAAATTAATCACATAAGAGAGATATTCAGTAATAATGAGGCTGTAATCTGCAAAACAATGACCACATCTACATAGCCGACACTAGTTTATTTCATAATAATAGGGTTTTCACAGAAAAATCGCTCTACTTCTCGTTACAGGTCCAACCGAATACCTAGTAGGTAATGAATAAACAGGCTTTTAAATACTTAACATATTGCTTGTTATATATAGCAAGAGAGATTTCGGCGTTGTAATAAAATGCATGTGAATGAAGAATTTTAACTACATATGTATATATCTTATATTTGTACTATATAAAACAAATATCTTAGAAATTATTGTTGATAAAATCGATGACAGTAGTCAGCCGAAAATGGTGGATAAATCTATTCATTATTAGATCGCGGCACGTGCGCCTCACTCCCCTATTTTTATACCCCATGAATTATTCTTATAATGGCCTCCGTTTTTACTAAATTGATTGAATAATAAAGTAACAGTATTGGTAGGTCGTATTGCTCATAACAATTGCTAATATCATCCGACATTTTGAATTTTTTCGCTGTGATAGAATGTAGTGTTTTGACTTACTACTTTGCATATTTTTTTTGTTTGTTAACAATTTAAAACGTTTTTTTTCGGCGGAAATAATGTAAGGAATAAGTCAATAAAAAATCATTTACATGGTAAATGTAACCGCAATCACAGTCAAGTTAATGAAGCTCTGTGCGAAAATAGCGGCACAACTTAGTATTAATAATCAAATATCACACCTTCGTAAATAATACTAATGATACAGGGGGACGAGGGGGAGGGATTTTATTAACCATCATGCCGAAATGTTATTAGAAGTGATGAATTTCATTATCACACATTTCGGTATTCGTCGTTTTTGACATAGCAACGAACTAATTAGTTATCGTGGCGGTATGGATCTATAAGCTTTCGCCGTCGCTGTTAAGACAAGGTTTATTTGCGGCTTTACGGTGCTGAAACTTGTATATGTTTTATTCGACTCCTACGCAGGTAGAAAAAGGAGCAGCACGTGGCAGGCTTCAGGAGCTGCCAGATTAATGGTATAGATTTTTGTCTATCGAACCTCATTCCCGAGCCTTAGTTGCACAAAGGAAGTAAAATGGCATTTCTTAACAATGAAATAATAAGTTTACCTTTATTTATAATAACACTCATGATCTAGGTTTATTAGGCGTAAGTTTCAGCTGCAAACGGAATACGATATGAATCTCGTCACTCAGATTGAGTGCTTATAAATATTTTATTGTTTTGTTTGAAGTTAACATAGGGCTGATAATGAATTGAGATGTCAGATAATAAAAAGAGGAACATTCCTCCATTTTAATAGGTTAATGAAATATCACTTTGTACCTACTTGTATGTGTAGAAATTCCGTAGTGGGTTGCTAGTTTATTCTGATCGATTCTATAAATATAAATAGCAATAAAATTTCCTCAAAACGGTTTTTAATCTCGATATGATTTAGATCAATATGAAATTAATCAGCCGAAATCTCGGCCTACATCTGCCGTTGAAAGTGGAACAATGCGCGGGGAATGCGGGTTCGGTGCAGCACACATGTCGTAATGAAATATAAACAATGCTCAATAGAGGTCTTAGTTGATTTAGGGTCTGCAAACATATAATAGTGGAGTGGCTGCGACCCCTAGATTAGGATAAAGGGGATAAAAGGGTACGTTTTGTTGACCTTGCGCTCGGGGGTATTAGCTGCACAATATATTGCATCACCACAGTCGATGCACAGAAGCAAAGTAGGAAATTTATTTTTTTCTTTGCCTCATGTTTATTTACTATAAAGTTAACGATTTTCTAGTTAGAAAAAAAGGGCCTGGGACTAGTGCTAGATAGGCTACTTCTAATTAAATTGCTATATTTGTTTTAAAGTAAGTGTTGTTTGATGATTTGCTATTTTAAAAGAGTACCGAGAGTTTTTTACGCCAGCTTTTTTTCTCGGCCTACACCCTCTGTCTTCTTTGCCGATGAGTAGGGATGCCTGCAGTTTCAAATTTAATGAAGTGAAATAAGTGATACCTGTATCGTATGTATTTTATATTTGCAAGGTATGAAAGGTCAATACTGCGTTTGAAGTTGCGTAGATATTATGATATTCTAATAACTAAAATATATACTCGTATTGCTTTGTAAGCCGTTGTCTTGTAGCCGTTTAGCAGATTCGGTCGGTCTGTTGGTGGCGGTGTATTTTTCATGTCTGCAATTTACGTAGACTGTGACAATACAGCATCGTGGAGGCAAATCGGCGGCAATTTGTTGCGGTAGCGATTTTTACGGATCGAGCGAAATCGGGATTGATTTATAGGAATAAGCTTATTGCTGTTTTAGCTGTAACAATTTCTACAAATATTTGCGCGAATTTGCGGGACTGCGACTGGCTTTTGTGGTTTATTGATAATACAAAGCAAATTACTCTTATTTAGTAGTTATTTAAATTAATTCGTTTCGTTTTAGGTAATTGCTAATTATCGAAGATACGGCATTGTTCGCTTAAAGTAATTATTGAATGGAGTCTAACCTTTCACCTCTGCATAAAAGTATTTAAATGTTAATTTATAATTAAACAATTAATTTTTAAAATGTGTAGGTATAAAATAATCCAGTAAATGGTTAAATTTAAATTATCTCTGATTCGTATGTAAGCAGTGACCTAGTACATTGGTTAACTCAAAGAATGACCACAATATATATCTTAGTCTTCCAGGCCGTAAATGTTAACTCTCACATTTTATTATGTTTGAAAGCTTAATGTTATCACGACTAAATTACTCATAAACTTTTATTGGGTCTAGTCATAGCGCTGCGCTTTGGAATCTAAATTATGTGTAGTCCAAGAAATAAGCGCGTTAAATGAACAAAAACATATTTTAAATATTAAATTTTTAAAGTAAAGAAATAAAGTACCAATTAATAATTGTTAATACATGTGACAGAACTTAAATAAGTTAATTTATTTTGAGGTGAAACGTGCTCTCATGCCAACTTTTACAGATTGTTTGAGTCTTTAGATATTTTACAAAGTAATATGAAGTAATTCGTTTTGCTAGGCGATGTCCAGTTTTGTAAAATATATGTAAAGTTATTCATGAAAACGTGACCTTGCACTTTCCCCGCCAATGTTTTCCGTTACGAAATTTTCACCACACGTCGTGGTCATCAACTCATGTATGTACATAAATTTTGATTACACATAGCTTAGCATAAAACACTAGGAATGTGACTTGGATTTGCACCAATGGTATACATTTTTAATTCAGATTTACCAAACTAATTGTTAAAAAACAATGTAAACGCTACTAAAATTTTTGATAAATAGTTTATGGCGAATGGACATATATATAATATGTGTATATATATATATCGATCTTTGTAGTAATATTGTATTCAAGTTTTTATCACCCCAATGCTTGGGTTACAAATAATCCCATTACAATTGCAGTCTCTCAATTTCAGCATAACCTTAATTCAAAATTGTATCTGTATATTTTATTTGTCAGAATCAATAGTAAATTTAACTATTGTTCCCACACCAGATCAAAATTGCGAACGCATACCATACTTTATTGTTGTGTCTATTCCGCAAAATCTATTACAATAAGAAATAACGTAACGGTAAGACTAAAGTGTATCATCGCCTACTTGAACAATATCGATGTACTTGAGGCTATGTTTACTGAAATAATTCCATGAATTGTGTTTCTTGAAGTTGAAATTCGATAGACTCAGGACTGATTTCTTATTTCATATTTTTTCTATCTAAACATATTATGTTTAGTTGTACTAAGTAGTAATTGTAATTCTTAGTTTTGGTTGCCATATACGTGTAAATACTATTAGTACTACATACGTATGCCAATTTCTTATACATACAGTGATAGCGGAATTCTTTTACTCTCTGTAAAGGTAAAATGGGCTTAAATGCTAATCTCCAAAAATAGTTGCAGTGATGCTGTAGGTCGGAGAGTGGTCAGATGATAGCTCGGTGGATGCAGCAATCTCAGTAATTGACGGACATTACTTCGTATCGCAATATGAATTGATCTGCGGTATGGAACTGACCTAGAATGTCAGTTTATAATACTCAAGATTTACCGTTTCTCTTTAACAAATGCAAGACCTAGAAAACGTTTCTATATTTTATTTTAAAGATATCTCTCGGACTACAACTAACATATATATATATACGAAAGGAGGTCCAAAAGTTCGTGGAATGAAAGGGTTTTAGTAAAAATGAAACAATAAATTTATTTTTTCTTTTCAATATAATCACCCTTAAGCTGAATACATTTATTAGATCTATGAATTAATTTTTCTAAACCATCGTAAAAATATTTTTTATCTTTTCCCTCAAAATGAGCAAAAATTGCCTCCTTTACCTCATTGTCGTCGGAAAATTTCCTTCCCCTTAAGTCTTTTTTTAAATTGGGGAACAAATAAAAATCACTTGGGGCCAGATCTGGACTATAGGGTGGGTGGACTAGTGATTCGAAGCCATGCGTGTGTAGAGCAGCCATTGCAACTTTGCTCTTGTGAACCGGCGCGTTCTTGCAAGAGCAACACACCCTTGGTCAATTTTCCCCGACGTTTTTTTTTGATGGCATCCTTTAATTTTTCTAGTATTGTTGCGTAGTATTCTCCGGTTATGGTCCTGCCCTTTTCTTTATAATCAATCAGTATTATCCCCTCACAATCCCAAAAAACAGTAGCCATCAACTTTCCAGCCGACTCCGACACTTTGAATTTCTTTGGCGGTGGTGTTGCATTGCATGGACTCTTGTTTGGACTCAGGCTCGAAGTGATGAACCCATGTTTCATCGCCGGTAACAATTCGCTCCAAAATCGATCCAGGATCGTCGCTACACAACTCCAAAAAATGTTTTGACGCTTCGACGCGCTGCTGTTTTTGAAGCGGCGTGAGCATTCTCGGTACCCATCTTGCACTGACTTTTGTCATACCCAGGTGGTCATGTAGGATTCGCAAAATTGTGGTATCTGATACTCCAACTAATGCAGATAACTGTTTTTTCTTCAAACGGGTGTCCTCCAGTACAATTTTTTCCACTTTTTCGACGATGTCTGATGTGGTGGCCTGAACTGGCCTTCCTGAGCGGGGGTCGTCTTCAATCGACTCCCGACCATGTTTAAAAAGACCATGCCATTTGTAAATCATTGATTTACTAGGGCACTGTTCCCCGTAAACAGTTTCCATTTCATTCAAAATGGTCTGAGCGTTCTTTCGTTGCTTGGTAAGGAATTTAATGACAGCACGGTGTTCAATTTTCTCCATAGTTTCAGTTTTCTTCCGGATTGACGTGTTTAGCAGGCGAGTGTTCGTAAACGAATGACGCAATAGGGCTGAAACTCCATCTATATACTAATTATGAGTCCCCAATTAGTATGAAACTAAGCGAGCGCCCCTATCCCCACTCCATCCCCTCCATTCCACGAACTTTTGGACCTCCCCTCGTATATACCTAAAACAACCTTGAATTAATCACAGTAAAAGAAGACAGCATTTATGTACTCATTTGTCAGTGGATTCCATGTGTTTAAAGGTATCTTGTAACTAGATTATTAAAATCACGAGTCTTGGGGCAAAAGTTTTAATGAATTTAAAATGAGAAAATAAAAGTATAGTGTAGTAAATAAAGTGGTAGCGTATCGGTGGCTACTGACACTCGCCATATCGAGAACAATAAAATATGCTCCCTTTGTTGTTTAAAATCATTGCTCTTGGGAATCGCATATAAAATGTTATTACACGAAAGCCGTTTTGCTATAATATTAATTTATTTTTATAAAAATGTGTCAGAATAGGTGAACTTAAAAACGAAATGCAATTTATTTCCGCTCGAGGAGATGTTAGAATCTATCAGTGAGGTTGTGGTGGTTGAGAATACAACTTAACTAACGATGCTAAATCGTTATTATACATTGTATAATATAAAATGAACAAATTAGGTTTTCAAAGAGTAAAAATATCGCTTTCAAAGCGATGCTTTATACAGTGTTTCAAGTTAGAATTTCCGACTGGAAGTTGGAATTCGCCACTAGTTGTGTTTATTTAGCGCTGCGTCGTGTTGAAGTGAGTCAGTTAAAAGGATTTCGTACTCGCGTCCAATCACGGCCCGATGCCTGTCCGGAGGCTGAGCTGTGTTTGAGTGAGGTCTTAACTGGCGCTAGTGATGAGTTCATGGGAGTGAGAAGGTTGACAATCTCTACTCGGCACGAAGTCGAAATGTTCACAGTAAGAAAAGTTCACTTACCACACTAGCAAAAAAACACGCTATGTCTATTTGAATAGTTGTATAAATGTCGCAATATGTGTTACTTTATTAAAATTCATTATGAATTATTAAATTACATTTAGACTTAGTTCATACATATTTGTAGTTTTGGAAGAAATAATGGGACGTCTAGCTCTCCCGTTCAAAGGCGGCTCTAAATGTCTGTCAAGAGACGAAATGCGATTTGGCGACTGAATCCTCTCGCCGGATTGACTATTGTTTGAGCGTTAATGAGATGCGCTTCCCTCCCCTCACCCCCTACTCGCCCATTGCCCCCGCCCCGCCGCACTATAAACAAAACTCACCGCTTGCGTATCAAAGCGAAAGCTAGTGAATTCTGCCCTATTCTCTGCGATTCGTTTGATTCGAGTTTCTATTTCGATTTTGTTTTGCTCTTACATTGTTTGTGCACTACTTACGAAAGAGAATAAGGAGCCGTCGCCGATGATTGCAGTTTATTCTCATTTCGTTCTCATTAAAGATAGAGCATTGATCGTGTAGCGATCCTCTTTACTTCACTTTCTAAATAGATTTTTAACTAATTAGAATATAAATAATAAGAACAATTAATACCAAAAGAGATAATGAAAAAGTGAACATGATATAGGATTCCGAACGAACTGCATAACAATAATATAATCTGTAAAGTAGGTACACGAGAATATTTCAAATAATAAAGTTTGCTAGACGAATATAGCTAATAGTGATTTTCGGTGTTATCATAATTGGTTACGCGATATAAATAGAGCTGTCTTGTTGGAAATGTTAACGGATTTTTACCCGAATATTGTCACGTCGCGATCGTGATTTTCGTGATGTCATAAAAACAGCCAACGGAGAGCTGTTTCGTTCTTTTTACTACCGAACAAACAACTATATCGAATACCGTTAAATTTGTTTGAGTCCATACAATATCATATGAATAGTAACATTTAAGTTGGCAGGTATCAAACAAAGGTTTTCAGAGATTTTTTTAAATTAATTTTAATACCTATATTAAACAATATCACTATAGTATTAACACGAGTATAATTAGTTTGTCAGATCGAACTCATTGCAAATCCAGCTTCTAAAGCATATCTATTGAACAGTGTATTATGACGTCATCAATAATTCATGTAGTTCGCTTTAATTAAGGCTAATTAATTCAATATATCGAACCCTCACGCATGGGCGACCTATTGGGTCACGTGACTTTGTTCGTTCGAGCATACGTTTATGTCTCCATATTACTGCCATCTAAATTGGCTATAGTGGCGTAGCTCTACGTAGCATCGCCTACGACGTAGGTCTTTCAAGTTAGCCAATTAATAATAAGTTAGTTAATTAGTTATACATAATATGCAAGTGTTAGTTGGTTGCTACGCACTCTCGCTTAAATTGTTTTGTGTTATCTTGTTCAACCCGGATATAGGTTAACTCCGAAAACAAAAAAGGCTACTTTTAATTTTATATTTAAGCAGTAAGTCCGTAAGTAAGTTTTAATTTCCTTTGACTTTAATACAAGATGCCCGCAAGCTAATATATTTGAACTATATTTACCCGAGAGACAGAAGAACAAGGTCAAACAGTATCGCGTAGGAACTATTAATTATTTAACATTGTAAGAAATCCTACCTTACTACCTGCCTTGATTTCTTTTAAAATACGCAGTCAACCAGAAAAGCTTTTATAAGACAAATTTTCGGAGGAAAAAGTGTCGATATTGGAAACCTAGTTACTCAGTGAAAGGGGAGCTTTAGAGGCTTTTAATCTGAAAGCTATCGAATTACTCGCCTCTTCCTATAGCTTTTGTGAACTGATTTTTGACCCAAATACACATAGTGATTTTCTGATGCCATGTCTCTTCCAGCGTGGAAGTTGATCTACTAATTTGGCGATTGATTTTTCCTACGGGTTATTAAACTTATAGGGTCATAAAAATATATTTAAAATGAAATAGTGTATACAATTGATATCAGTCATAAAAACTCGTGAAATTTTTATCATATATCAACAACAATATCATAAAAATTATGTACCACAAAGAACGGTTCGGTGGCCGTCGATACACAATCTTATACTAGAATAAGTCCTGAGTACATACCTCGCTGTAATGTCTCCTTACTGGGAAGAAAGGCACACAATAACGTCAGCCGTAAGTATATGGAGAATATGTTAATGTGGTAACAAAGAGAGGTGAGACTGATGCTGTATCTTGCCTTACAATAATAGTTCACGAACACGCACAAAACACTCACTATAAAAGTCTAAATGGAGGACGAAACTATTGACAAGAAATTAACAAACAGTAGATATAGAAATGCATCTAACGTCACCCGAGTGAATCTCAACCAAGACTAAAGACAAAAAATGTGAGGATCGGCCGAGTAAAAAGATTTTTGATATCACCCTCATCAAATTTAATAAAATTAAATAAATTTATTTCGAACAGAAGTTTTTACTTAAATTTTATTAACTTGATAATGGGAAACGCCTCTCCACAATTTAACTCTACTCATTTTCCTTAACTACGAAGGGTACCAAGACGTCACGCAACAAAACAAAATTACCTTGTTGCCAAATATGACTTTACCTAGCAATTTTGTTGCTAATTATACGCTACACCTAACACAACTGTCGCACTACAAAGAATATGTCTTGATATTCTGAAATAATCTTTAATGTCTAAGGATAGGACACAAAATCCTCTAAAACTATCGTCAGGACCTTTCTGAACAGAATGAATGAGTTTGTAAGGGATGCTCAGATGCAACTTTCAACTTCGTATTACGGCTACCAAAAACGCTTTCACGTTTTACACTTTTCAATCTTATATCCATACAGTAAAGCCGCATTCACGTTGAATGTTTTTGGAGTTTATGATTTTTGGAAATCGCAGACTGATGCCTTAAGGGTCCATCTCTATTGAACTCTGTTTGCCATATCCGCCCTTTTTTTAAAGCACCAGATGCATAAAGGCGCCTTTGTACGCGCAATGTGAACGAGTGCCCAATTATATTGTTAATTTTGAAAATATTATATCAGGAATTCTCAAATGGTAGACCTCGCGCTATTGGGGTTGAACATGCGATAAAATTAACGTTGTCAAAAATAAGGTTGTTAAAAAAAAACTTCAATAACCGATATTGTGACAAATTCGAAACCTTCAGAATCAAAAATCGAAGACATGTTTAAAGTGATAGTGTGTAAAGAGAAAGCTCGCTTGACTCACCGTTTACCTCGCAACTCGTGTTTAGATCGGCAGCATAGATCACAGTTTTGACGGCAACATTACTTCGGTAACGTCAGCTAATTCGTCATTGTCCCAACGTAAACAGGATCAGCAGCAGATAAGCAAACTTTGGGAAACGCTAACATTGAAATACGACACGTAGCCATTAAATAATAAGCTATTATGGTTTGGCAAATGGCGGCCATTCACTGAAACTCGTCTCGGGTTTCGCGCGAGGTGTGACGGAATTTCGTATTCGTTTTAATGGGAAAAAAGTAGTTGTTAATAAGCTTTAGTTCGCTTTTGCTAATGGACACACAAAGAGATTTACTGACGCCCTTTTTACCCTTTTAATAATTTATCTACGTAAATAAAAGAGATAGAATTTAAGTATTCAAAACGTGCGTTTGTGCGTGGAAAAAAATAAACATATTTACATTAAAAATTTAACAGAATTCCCAATTTTTGCTGTGTATGTAATCCTAACTGTCTTTAGTAATTTAATTATTAAATTTTATAGAGTTAAACTTTTAACTCGCTCAGACAAGAAAGACAGTGTAGAAAGTTAAGAAATTCCTCCTTACTTTATTTAGGTCTCATAAACTCTTAGGTAAATCTCTGTCGTTGCCGAGCGATTGAGCCTTGCTGGATTTAATGAAACCTGGCAAGGACCCTCGCTTCCACGCAGTTTATTACAATTTAAAGAGGTTCCAAGTATTTGTTTAATATTGATGAGCGCACAATGTAAAGTCACACTGAACATGGATTGATCGCGCTGTCTGCATATAAACACACGTCTTGGCTTCGTCGATATTCAATAGAGGCTATCAATTGATTTAAATTTATAAAATATTTACACATTCAACGAAATCATTGTACAAACAATATATGCAACTCAATAAATGTGAATTTAAATTGATTTAAAGTTTACAAGTGCAATATATGTTTTTGATGACATATACTAAAAAATAACTGTTTGCGAACGTCAAACTGGCCACCAATTCTCTACAGTCGGTTAAAAATCTTAAGAAGTCTATAGCGACATAATGTCGAGTCACCCTTTGAGACACAATAGCAGATCTTACCCTGAAATTCCTTAACGAAATTGAACGTAAGTTAGTGTGAATTTAGTGTGAGATGTTATGCCGGGTACAGGCGCGCCCGCACGCTTCGATAACCGGGAATTTCATCCGGAATAAACCGGGTGACGCCCGGGACAATACTGAGATTCTTTGATACTATGGATCTAAATATATCGAACAAAAGGATTTCTTAACCGTTCACGCGATAACGCTAAGAAAAATCTACAAAAAGATATACAAAACTATATAAAGTTAGGTTATAAAGATTTGGTAGATGTGTGCACCTTTCAAGACTGGTATGGCAAATTGTAGATTTACACAAACTTTCAACAATTTCTTAAAAGGTGTGACAATCACACTGGTTCCTTGGTTTCGTTGTCTTGAAAACCGAAATAAAATCTGAATCTGACAATCTTCAACCGTAACAATTTTAGATATTCCGACAACTATTGTACAAATTTACTTAACACTTATTAATTAAAATTGTTTACTTTATTGATTAAAATTTAATAATTAGAATAAAATGAGAAACTTTAAAACAGTGTTTGTTGGTTTCTAAACGTTTCGACACAAAACACTGGATAACAGATGAAAAGGTCCAGATTGTCCCTTTTACCGAAACTTAATCAATAACCCTAGTAGTCCTACTTACAACAGTGGATAAATCTATTTGTTTATGTTTTATAATTTTTGGACAAGTAATTAAATTGTTTAATAATAAAAACAGATATTTATTTAAGTTTTTTTTTGTTTAATAACGTAACTTTTCCAATTACAAGAAATAGAAAAAAATACTGTAACGGAACTAATTATTGATTAATTATCTGTAATTGTTAATTTTAGTCAATGAAACCGTGATTATATATCATTATAATGATTTATTTAACATACATATTGCTCTGCGTTTTCACCACTGTACAAGTACAAACTGCTACGCACGCAGCAGATGTTGCCGATAAATTAATCTTGTAAGTACAAAAAATGTAGGATGTAGCGAGGTCACATCGATCACCTGCCGAGCACAATACACTAATGTGTATTGTGTTCGCTATTCAACTAAAATATTAGGTACTAGTACTAGATCACTGTTATAAGGAATTAAATGGTAACATTCGCTCTACACTTATTAAACATATTTTATACTAAGCTACGTATTTACCATAAATAAAATATTTGCCTCATTCTTGTCTATCAAGATCAATCTTCCGGTTAAGTCACTTCGCAGACATTCGTAAGTTGGATAAATCTAAAATAGGGGTAACCATGCCGATAGGAGACGCTGCACTAGCATGTCTGGTGTTGGCAATACAACACTGCTCTAACTGAGAAAAATATTAAAATCACTTAATAATGCAAAGTGCACCTATTAAAATCGACAGTAATATTTGTTTTTACATTATTTTTCTTGTATATAATATTGACAAAATTCAAATTATGATTTTAATTACACAAATATTAAATAACGTATTCAAATGGCTTCACTACTTGTGCTACATTCGAAAACTGATTGAACGATGCATACCCACCCGGCTCTAAGAAAGATATTATAACGGTTAGTTCGTAGATGTTAAATACCAGAGTCGCAGCAGGCGGTCGGAGATGGGATCGTTCAGTGCAGGTCGGGTCATAGCTCCGTTGCTTTATGAGAGCTTGGTAAAGCGTACACACGTACGATCTCGAATACGATTGTATAAAAACTGAGATGAGGAAGAAATTGTACTTCTACTTCTTCTGTGTTGGGAACATTAAATTTGCTTAAAAATGCAAACCGTTGATTTATTCATTTATAAGTCCACACTTCATCAATGACAAGTATGCACGACATATAAAAAGAGACAAAGAAAATCAATCTTTTTGATTAAAACATATTTAATGTTTCCGGAAAAATTGCTGCACTATCTTACGCTTGAAGACATGAATACTATCGGAAAAAGGATTCGCTTCGCCTGTCCTCAAAGTATCGTTCACAACAGAGAGAGATCTACTTAGAGGTGCGTCGGAACCAACGTTCGTTCTCACTACCCGGACGTTTGAGAAGGTTTGGCATATCTATCAGGTTAAACAACATACATAGAGATGAGACGACGCCTTTCATAAAATGTTTTCCAGAGGGTTCCAGACAACGCTACTATATTCCAATATATTAGGGATCAAGGAATTAAATAATATAATTTTAGGCTTTGCATTTTGAAACAATTACTCGATCGTCCTATGAGACCTAGACGATTGAATAACTTTGTCATTGTAATGTGAAGAAGTCTATCTAGAATAACTTCTAAATCCCTTATCTCGTCGATCTGGAGTAGTATTGCCTCTTATCTTATAGTATATTTAGAAGGAACACGCCGTCACTTTTTACTAAAAGTGTTTGGCATTGATAGTCAACATTTCGAGTGCCATTTATTACTTCAAAAATATTTCGGCCTATAGAAAGAAACACAAACTAATCTTAATATATATATTTCTTGTGTGCGTGTGTATGTGATTGAACCTCCTAAACGACAGGACCAATTCTGATGAAATTTTTTGTGTGTCTTCAAGGGGATCTGGGAATGGTTTAGATTCACAAATCAGCCCGGAAATTTTTTGTGTGTCTTCAAGGGGATCTGGGAATGGTTTAGATTCACAAATCAGCCCGACAGATGGCGCTGCAGTCGGTACTTTCATACTTTGTTTAATATCTTAATCGGTTGAAATATCATGCACGACAACGTCTGTGGGGTCCACTAGTATATGTATATATATCATTCATAAACAACGTAAAAAAACAGGGCGAAGATAGCCTTGTGGAATTCTTGAGGTCGATAATCCTGATTCTATACTGCTGACTGCTAGTCTTTTTGAATAACTTAATAAGTAACTTTGTCGAAAGCACAAGAAAAATCTTTATTAATACAATAGTCTCATCCTTTTTAAATATCGGTATAACTCTTGCTTCTTTTCAGTGTAGGAAACTTAGCCTACTTCTAGGATTTATTGTATATTAAGTTCAAAGAAAAGTTTTAAACTTTAAACTTTTTAATAAAAACAGGTGGCCCTCTGGACCACCACACCCTTTACAAATATGTAGAATGTAGATCCTTAATTATTTTTCTTTTATAGTAAATGTAACATTGCATTGGACATTAAAAATTGATGCATTTTGTATTTGATTAATCGAACAGTTAATATCGCAACTGAAAACTGACCTGAACTGCTCCGCGAATAAATTAGCAAATTCGCAAATTTGTGTAGCTTTATTATTACATCGCTTCATTTCGTATTATAATATATAATTTTATCAAACACGTCGGGTAATTAGATTTTAAGATTTTAAAATATGTAGATTCTCGTCAGTACACGTGATCTGATCGAAAATTCGTAAGACGGATTGAGAGTAGACAGCTGGCTCGGCGTATTTAATGTAATATAAATTGTCATGTTTGTGTACCACAGCTTAATATTGTATTCTACTGCATAAATGATAGTACTTTTATACTGATAATTAAAGCAATTGGTGTAAAATTATTCCCTAACCATTCCAAAAAATATCAAAAATGCACAACGGAGTGCAACCCGTCGTTTTATTAGTTCATGCCGTTATTATTACAGACCTAGAAGTAGAAGTAGACAAAGAAGTATTATCTATTCACATTTGCAATAGAGGGTATAGTTTATCTTCTTTGATTAAGTGACTGTCTGCTACCTGACGACTTATACAACAGCATTCTCTTATCACTCTTGAGAACATAATTGTACTGATAAAAGCATCCTAAAGGCTAAATTTTTGATATAGTTGATGGCTAGGGTTTTAGGGACTTCACTGGGACACCAAGAGTAGAAACTGAGATAAAAGTCTGCTATAATTAAGACATCGTCAAGAGAGAAAATTGCATCACTTGCTTTATTAACTTAGCATTGAGTTACTTTTCTGTCATTAGAAATTTTTGCCTCTGTGGAACCTCTGCCTTCTCCCTTACGGAGAGAAGGATTGCTTCCCATCCCAGACTGGTATTTAATTTACCTACAAAATATTGTCTTTGTCGAAACCAAAGCTAGCAGCCACAAATTTTCACGGCAAAAGCTTCTACACAGTTTAACAACACTACTGACCTTGGCAGTCCATCAGAACAACACTGTCTCAATTATTACTGGAGAGTATTTCACTAATTCTGACAGCGCTTTTGACCAGGATTTCATTTCTAAATTCCGGTAGGCCATGAATCTCAACTCGACTCTCTTGAGTGTTATTCAAGATTTGATAAGTAGAAAGTTAGAGGGTTAGAGTTCGGACATTAGAAAACAAGTTATTCACTTTTCCCTCAAGTAAAGAATTCGACGCTGACCGTCTTTTTACCAGTCTCGCTTTACAACCATTGATTTCAATGTCAAATGTCTATTTGTTGCAAATTGCACAGCTTCATTGAAAGCATTTCCTCTTTAAGCGGCGCTATCTATAGTAATAATCTTGCGGCCTTCGCAATAAGTTATTTTTAATTGGTATACGGAATAATAATATAATATAATATACTTACCATCATCGAGCTATAATAAATTAATGTTTGAGTTTTTGTAATTGTTAAAGTTAATATTGTGACTTGGTGCAATATGTTTTCACGCAACTTGCAAGATCGGTCATAAATTGTGTCATCTCTGCAGACAAACTGTCTGTCTTGATTCTAAATTCACTGTCACAAGTATTCTTCTATAGTCTATGAAATAAATATACTTTCCTGAATCAGACAATGCACTGGTTGTGCCTAATGAATACTTTTAACTGTATAATTCTAATATTAACAGATTATTAACCACATATTCTTCCTTTCGATAGTGAACTACGGCCAAAAACAAACAATATTATTTTAAAGCCTTTTCAAGATAAAACTTTAGGCAGTAACAGAATAGGAGAGTGTTCAATAGAAATTGTTGTCTTGTTTTAAAATGAGCACTTGGTAAACAATGTGTACGGGCTAAAGAAATCAAAGTTTATCCGCTGCTGGTCGGAATCCTTTTGTTATAAGTTGGCGCTAACTTCCTGACTCAACTATGCCGCTACCTTGCAACTTATTAAAATACCTAACTGTTATCGCTATTAAACCGGAGACTGTCGTGTCGTACCTACAAGGCATCAAGGAACCGTTTAAACTAAATTCAACATCTTACATCCAAAGTATATTCATAAAAATGTAAAAAATTCATAATAATAACTTTTTAATTATTTGACGACTGTCGACGCTAACGAACCGTTACCTTAAAAACTTCCCAAAACAATTTTTTGCTTTTACCGCGATCGAACCCACGTCCTGTTTTTTCAATTCACGTGCTAGGCCACATTGCGCGTCATGTGTGGAGTCCCCTCAAGTGCGGTAACTCGATACGGAAGCCCGATGGGCAGGTGATTGCGTGCCACTGCACGGTGCACCTATGCACTATTTTTTACCTCTGTACAAAAAAGGCCAGTTATAAGGTCGACCGTTAATCGTTTGTCAAATTAGTTTGTGTTAATTAAAGAATCACAAATATTTGTTCGTTGCGTGTAGTTAATTTTTTACTTAACGATTTATGTCTCGAAATAGTATTAAACTTGTTAATAGGCCTGTTGACGTAGCCATTAAATTTTGTATATTAACATAACATAAAATATTACAGTTTATAAAACAAACGGGAAATGGAGTGTAAAGCGTCAGTTTCAACGCTGGATAAGTTATTTAAGCTCGTGAATCGTTGAAAGCTTTTAATATATTCAAAAATGTGTCGCGCGTACATAAATAACAGAATCGCATATGATTAGCATACGTATGCATATGCGTGTCTCTGCGATTACAGTCATCGACCCAGTGCATGTTAACGCCGACATGGCTCACACAACGCATTAGCGTCCTAACCACAGCGAATCCGACTGTAGAGATGCCAAACATTTACTTCCACGAGTGTTTTGTTTATTCCTCACTTTAAAGTAACATAAATAACTAAATGATCCTTAAGAATATGAGATTGCGGTGGAGATGTGCAGATGAAATGCGGTTATTTTGGGTGTTTCACGAATCTAGCGAAAACCTTTATTTCACTTCTGTGATTGTTATATTACTCTGTGGCACGTGTAATATGCATATTGCATATTGATAAACATACATATAACATACGTATGCATATGCGTGTCTCTGCGATTACAGTCATCGACCCAGTGCATGTTAACGCCGACATGGCTCACACAACGCATTAGCGTCCTAACCACAGCGAATCCGACTGTAGAGATGCCAAACATTTACTTCCACGAGTGTTTTGTTTATTCCTCACTTTAAAGTAACATAAATAACTAAATGATCCTTAAGAATATGAGATTGCGGTGGAGATGTGCAGATGAAATGCGGTTATTTTGGGTGTTTCACGAATCTAGCGAAAACCTTTATTTCACTTCTGTGATTGTTATATTACTCTGTGGCACGTGTAATATGCATATTGCATATTGATAAACATACATATAACATACGTATGCATATGCGTGTCTCTGCGATTACAGTCATCGACCCAGTGCATGTTAACGCCGACATGGCTCACACAACGCATTAGCGTCCTAACCACAGCGAATGGGACTGTAGAGATGCCAAACATTTACTTCCACGAGTGTTTTGTTTATTCCTCACTTTAAAGTAACATAAATAACTAAATGATCCTTAAGAATATGAGATTGCGGTGGAGATGTGCAGATGAAATGCGGTTATTTTGGGTGTTTCACGAATCTAGCGAAAACCTTTATTTCACTTCTGTGATTGTTATATTACTCTGTGGCACGTGTAATATGCATATTGCATATTGATAAACATACATATAACATACGTATGCATATGCGTGTCTCTGCGATTACAGTCATCGACCCAGTGCATGTTAACGCCGACATGGCTCACACAACGCATTAGCGTCCTAACCACAGCGAATCCGACTGTAGAGATGCCAAACATTTACTTCCACGAGTGTTTTGTTTATTCCTCACTTTAAAGTAACATAAATAACTAAATGATCCTTAAGAATATGAGATTGCGGTGGAGATGTGCAGATGAAATGCGGTTATTTTGGGTGTTTCACGAATCTAGCGAAAACCTTTATTTCACTTCTGTGATTGTTATATTACTCTGTGGCACGTGTAATATGCATATTGCATATTGATAAACGTTTACGTAATCTGTACATTAGTTTGAAGCTTGCGCTTAGCACCTCTCTCGCTGCATACCTGAATTATGTTGTGAAGAGAACTTAATTCTATAATGGCTATGTGCTATATCTAAACACATATAAAATATAAACTATACTTTATACGAATGCAAGAAAATAAATAATATAGAAAACTTTTCATTCGAAAATTGTAATTCTAATTGTAATTTATAACCAGTGTCGAACAAGCGTATAAAAAATGAAAATCGGTTAAAGTGGGATAAAAACAACGTGGAAACTTCAATAAATCAAAGATTAATGCTCATTTTTAAAGTGCGCTCCGCCGCAGTATTTTA
This sequence comes from Pieris melete, assembly GCA_963693345.1. Lineage (NCBI taxonomy): Eukaryota > Metazoa > Arthropoda > Insecta > Lepidoptera > Pieridae > Pieris > Pieris melete. Next base: position 10,801 of record CAVNZK010000324.1, on the reverse strand, counting down.
TGTAAGAGCGAACTAAACCAACTCTTTAAAAAGATGTCTTAAGAAAAGATAGCAGAGCTAAAAGAAAAATCGCAGCTAAAAGAATGAATAATGTCTAAATTGCGAACTTTGTTCCTTCATTACGAAATGCACCTCAATGTTTTACATTTGAAATAACCTCATTAAAATGCAAGTTCAGTACAGTCTGTTCCTTTGATACCGACTAGCTGTTGATTTTAACTGCTACATTTTTCATTTGAAAACTGATCAGATAGCACGACACAAGCGTCTGTATTTACCCACCTCGAAAGGCATTTGCCTCTTTAGTGTGGGTGCGGCTTCAAATGGTAGCTTTGAAGGGAGAACAGAGAGATAGGTAAAAAATATGAAAATCTTTTGACCCAGAGTTGAAAGAATGTCTAGTGGAAAGCGACAAAAGCCAAGGCAAAACGGAAAATACAACTTTACAGCTAATTTATTACGCTAGCCAATTTAACAAAGAAGTTCATTTGAAAATTTAAAAATGTCTACAAAATTAGTTTACTACAAAGTAAGCTTTTAGTAAGCTTATCCTGTTATGATGCTACAGTACCAGTTTTACTGCTTTATGAAATATCAAACGTCGTGGAGCGTCAGATCAAAGCTAACCAGTTCGGATGAATCTTGTCTATTATTTCTATATCAAGTATTTACTATTTTACTTAATAGGAAAGCATGAAGATGTTAAAGAACTGTAAGTCTGGAAGTTACCAGGTTCTCCTCGTAAACATTTGAATGCCGAGACATCGAGACAAACAGACCAAAACTCGCCCAAAACGTTGCTATAACAAGGCTAAGTCTAAATTAATAGTCTCGGGCTAACTACCTCGGCGGTGCCGCTTCGATGCTCGGCTAAATTAATTAAGATCGGCTTTGACGGCTCCGGCTCCGTGTCATTTAGCTGAGGCCGACTTAACCGACTTATAAGTTAAGAGGTTATGCTGATAACTATTAGGAAGTTGCAAGATCCCATTCGAATTTCATTTAACTTGAGTAATCAAATTTCGGTGCATGGTTTTAGTGTTGTTCGCTGTTGGAGTAGAGTTGGCCGTTTATTGTTGAGCTACCATCACACACAAACTAAAATCTTATAAATAATTTATTGTACACTGTTAATATTATCGCTAATGAAATAAAATTACAAACCAATATTGCAGGTATACGAAGATCGCGTGTGTGCCCGATTGGACCGTGCATCGTAGTGACGTTTTCCTGCCAATATCAATATCATACGCAACTTTTAACTGTTTTTATTATTTCCATAGGCTTGCTATTAGAGTAAATATATACCATGTAAAAGTGTAATCGAAATAAATAGCGCATATGTCGTATAATTTGTCAATATTGTTCAATTACGAGTAGTAGTGTTTGCTATGGTTGCATTATTGATGTTAACTCTTTAGGGTTTCGTTTGTGCCCTGGCAATGGCTTGAATGTGCCAATAGAGAAGTGAGAATTGTTTAATTTAATATGATCTTGGCATATATAGTACAAAAAAGCGTCTTTATGCCGGGTAATAATGATATTGATTTTTTAGTTTTTCACACGAATGTCTAGCATCGTACTGTTTCAGTCTATTAAAACTAATATTAACAGGTTTTTTGTTAAGCAGAAACACTCGAAAAATTAATATCACTTCCCCTCACCAATGCTAAACCAATTTCGACTATCACTTTGTCAAACGATTTTAAACTTTAGTCCCGAGACATAAGAGTCTGTTTTCGGATATGTTTTTAAGTAAAAAATGCGTTCTGAGATTGATTTTTCATTCGGCCTTTCAGAAACGTCAAAGCGAAACCAAAATATTGGCGAATGGGGGAATTAATGGTAATCTAACCATGTCGAACCTTGGATTTATTTTGTAATTGAGTGAAATCATCTGCTTGATTATTTTCTCCATTGCAAGAGAAGTTGGTAATTTTAAAATTTAATTTAATTTATTTTTTAAGAATCAAATCAATCAATCAATATTAATATGTTTTCTTATATTTAAAAAAATCTTAGATTTGGTCTGCATTCAGTCTAGGTGACGCAATCAAGTGATAATAGAGACTGTGTGTGTGGCGTCGCGTCGGTCGTTCCGATGCATTCCAATTCAATATCACGAGCTACAAAACCTCTAATGTGCATATAACGTCGTATAACCAGCGGCACGTAAGTCTAGCGCTGGCCGATACGTGGAGGGGATTGCTGCGCATGTGTACTGTCGCGCGGGGGACAAAATGCGACTGGAGAGCCAATCGACGCTCTTCATTCCGCTAGCCCCCCTCAGGTACCTTATTTTTTACTTCTGCGCAATAACGGTCAGCGCTAGACTTACGTGCCGCTGGTTATACACCTAATGCTCTGGCCTCAATGGAGCTTAATTTCACCGATACCTCATTCGCAAATCAATCAACTGCTGTTGAGGGTAAATCTAGTCGAATTCAATTAAAATAAGAGTATACAGATCTTAACAGGGTATGTAGAAATTTTAAAAACCGCGTTACCACACATGTATTTGTTCACAATGTACTTCAAAGTAAATATGATTTGTCCCAGTTAAATGTAGGATGGAGAAGTCATTAGCAAACATCCATTTGTTAAGGCGGGTTAAATTTGCAGGAGAGCGAGTAGCGACGCTCGATAACTTTTCTTGGCGTCGAATAAAAGAGAATGCAAATGTGGCCTCTCGTCTGTTATTTTATAAACATGTATAATTAGCCAGTTATGCCTCTGCAGACAATAACTCCTTATGTAGGCGGTAAAGGATTCGGAACATCGGGAGATAAATAACATTCAAAAGAAAAAATGTATTGAACGAAGGTCCGAGGATCCGACTAAACAATAATTGTTTCTAATTGTGTAGTTAGCACACGTGCTCTTTTAAGGGACTTGAACTATTCGTAATCATTCTTTTAAAATTGCATTCCTATTATTTCATTAAAATATAATGTTTCTATATTAACAATTCTAAATGGTTTAGTTTAAGTAGTACCTACACAAATCCGTCGGACAATGGGATATAAAGAATCTCTGGTTCTTCTTTCTCTCGCTCAGCCTAAAAATGTTACCGACTGTTGGATTTAACGATAGAAATCCTCATATCACAATTTTATTTTTTTTGTTCTTTTAAAAAACATGCCATAAATTACCTGAACGTATTTTATAAAACCAGTAAAAGATTCTAAATAACCAATCCGTTCTCCCATAATACGATTCATATAATAAGCATTTATGTATTTCAAAATATCTGTATAGTTGTATAGTATATCCTTTATGACGTAGAACAAAATAATAAGCAAAATGAAGGGTTTTCGCGAATTTTCTGAATTTACATTTATTTGTACATGATCCGTAATTATACCTTGCGGCCTTTATAAATATATACGGCTTTTTTCATGTGGCATTCGGATATTAAATGAGATTTAATATGCCTACCAATAATAAATAGGTATATTGTTTAACAAATAGGTAGTAATAACATGAAAAGTTTTATAATTAATTTTATTTTTAATCAATATTACTGATAAAAATATTAAAAGAATTGCACATTTTAAGTTACTACTTTTTAGTTAGTAATACATTTATGAAAAAAATTTTTTTAACAATAGCTTCCATAACTATAATATTCGTAGGTAATAAAGACATAAATAGTGCGCCAACCACAATGCTGCATAAACCGAGTGATTCTTTCCAAGGCAATTACATTTACCTTTTGTTAATAAAATCCCCAGTGAGGTTTGATGTAAAAATATATAACACGGCTAAATACCAAACATAGGGGCAACCGTCAACATCAGCCTCTACTAAGCTATCTAACTAAGCAAACCATGATTTTTTTTTCTAACATCCATTTCATAAAAAGCAGGAAGGGATTATTCTATTACATGATATTTGAATACCTATACAAAACTCCTATTTTATGTCTTAACATAACAATTTAATCTTAATATTATTAAAATTCTCTTAACGAAACACATTAGGTACATGTGTTATGTATATTAAAATTTATAATATACATAACACATGTATATTATTACACATTAACACATGTATTTAGTACTTCTTACAGTGTTTTTCCACTTCGGAACAATACATTATACAATACTTGGAAGAAGTTTTTTTTTGCTTTTTCCGTGATAAAGGACATGAACACGAGTCGTGTCGTCGTAATTAATTAAATATATTAATAAGTTTTCTGTTAACATTTTGGTAGTCCCTTTGTATTTAAGATTTAAAAGTACAAATTATTTTATTCTTAAGTTACATTTTTGTACCGACAAAGTGTTAATTTCTCTGCAACAAAATTAATAAAATTCGCTCCGAGTTAAATAATTAACGAGATTATTCCACATCAAAAACCTATCAGGTTACACGTAAAAATCAATTTGAAAATGTTAAATTCGGCCACTTTGATAATCAGAGGCCGACGCGCGACAATATTTTAGACGAGTGAAAATGTTTCACAAAATACAAGGCTCTGGATTTTAAGCTAAACCAAGGTTTGCTTTAAAAGGGAACTTCATGTTTCAAATCGTGTGGGTTCCAATAGATTTTATTTCTATGAAAGCAATTGAACAGTATGTGTTAATAGATAGGTTCAATTCAAGTCAACATGCGTCATTATGTCATAAAATAAATATAGGGCCTCTATTCGAGTTACTGATCGCATCTGTCCAATAAAGTTTCACTTCACGGAAATTACTTAAAACCATTATTCGTACATATCAGTAATAAAAAACTATCATTTAAACTAGAATCGTACTCCACTTTTACAGAATCATAAAACGTTCCCTGGTGTCCTCGTAAAGTTACATTCTTCGCGTTATGAAGAACCTGGTCACGTCCATTATTTGTTTTAATGAAGAATTCGTAGATTGTGTCAAATATTGTACTCGTTAGACATTCTTAGGATTAGAATTAATTAAGTTTGTGAATCGCACGTAAAAGAAAAGGGTGGTCTGAGGAAGCAAGGCATGAATTATGACAGGATGCAATAACGATAGCATAATACACCGCAACGCGACCGCGTAACGTCTACAACGGTTCCGATACTTGTAAAATGTCGGGTTTCGTAACGAGTTTATTTTCATTATATTACATTGTTGGGAAGTTAATCGTTACAACGGTTGCATCAGATATTCATAAAATAATTTAAAATAAGGATTTAAGTAAATAAATTAGCGCAGAGATTGAAAGCGCCTGACAAAACTAACTATTAAAATTTAATTATGTTTTCAACTCATTTGTGAATTTTGTTTTAATTAAATATAATTTTAACACTACAAAAACAGAGCACGCTCCCTAGCCATTGTGCCAAGGCGATAATTCCCTTTTGTTTCAGACCATAAATTAATAATTTGTAACGTTGATGATTTTCTCAACTATAAAAACAACTAAGCAGCCATAAATAAGTGTCGAGTGCACACAAAAACGTTGTAAATTAGCCTCAACAATAGCATTAAATAATTATCACTTTTTTAACAAAAGGCACCTTCCGAGAACATTATACAGCGTGTTCTTGCGGTGTCACTGTTTTCGGAACACAAATCGTCTTATGAATGAAACAAACGCATTTAACGGAAAACCAGCGTTGTCGTATGCCAATACGGTGGCTATTGCTATGGACTTGTCGTACCTACATTTAGAAGGTATTGTTTTAAGAATTCAATGCTCAAATTGTTAGAACTCTCGTCCACATTGTTATTTATACAACTCTTGTTAGTTACGCTTTAGTGAGCTTTCAATGGAATTAGGATATTTCTCAATGTTATAGACACCTATGTTTTTCATTAGCATGATTACCTTAAATTGTTATCAGAAAAATGTAATTTATACTTTCTCCAGTTTCTCTAAAAAAATAATACAAAATAAATACATTTTGTATATTCAGTCCTTACATGAGTGATGCTGGTCTATTGTTTAAGCGTTCGATTCTCCATCCTGAGGCTCGTGAATTCAAATCTTAGCTGTAAACCACTCTCTGTGTATCATTAATACTCGCTCTTATATTGAAGGAATACATAGTTAGGGAATGGCTAATGACCATGTCTTAGACACAAAAAGTCTCAAGCATCGATACAACAAAAAATTATTATCGACGGTATTTTTCAGTTCTATTTATAATAAATATCTACATTTAAAATTACGCTTCAGACAATTTCAATTCAACCAATATAAATCCGCAATATCGCTCTAAATCCAAAAATGGGCAGACCCAGCACTGTGCGGATGCCTCTCACGTAGTCACTTAAAACGTACTTATCTGTCTAATGGCCGGTCGCTTAATGGAAATGGCTGATCGGTCAATCGGACGGTCAGTTAACCGACGCTTATTGTCTTCCACGCTTCCATTACGATTTGTCTTCCCGCTCTACGCTGAGATATTTCTGGCAATTGTAGATTATGATTGGCACCTCTCTCTTTTTAAAATAGTCCACTGTAATCTAGAAATATTTTGTTTTATATCTGAGCGAATTGTACTTCACGGAAGATACAAATAATGTTTATTTCGTACTCAAATAGACCGTTTCGAGTGAGGTGGCTCTTCGACCTCGACACGAACATCGTATCAACCCAATCCTCATTTGGTATTTTCCATAAAAAATATTTCGTTCGGTGTTCTTGTCTCGAAGATTATCATATTTTACTACACCGAGATGAGATCGAAGATAAACTTAATTAGAAGCTTATATTGAACGTTTTATTATCGTTCGAGATCACCAGACATAATAAAAATGATTTGTCTAACCGACTGCGTCGGAGTGAGTGATTCGGATTTTGATTATGTGGTTTCTCTATGTTGTGGTTTCAATTTGATCTTTTGAATTGGAATCCGCCAATCTGCCGTGTTATATTTGTTTTGACGGTCTGCGATCTCTACTAAATCAAAGATACTTGTATTGTTAAGTGTAGTTTTAGATTTAGAAATCCTAGGATATTAATTAACAACGCAGCTTCTTAATGAATTTATAATTTACACGACGACTCAACAATGCGTCTACACAGTGTCCCAGTACCATTCATTAAGAGTAGGAACGTAATTACTAAGTCTACGTTGAGAGTAATTAACACGTCTATTATCGACTAATCAATACGGCCACTAAAGGCATTAGCCTAAACGCGATAATGTATCGATCACGGCCGATCGAGTTGAGAGAATATTGAAAGTGATGTAAATAGGGATAGTTAGCAATCAATGTCGAGCAGAAAACCGTCCTCTGGTTAATGCAAATGACCCTCTACGTGCCCAATTACTGGCTTGACCTGCGGCTAACTGGCAGGCCGCTTGCACACCGGCCGACGCTACGAAATGTCAAAATATAACCAAATAAAACGTCACTACTACGTAAGATACAATTATGACAATGTCAATCCTTTTTCCAGCGGCGATGTGTATAAATCTTCTAATGCAGGTTCTGTGTTAATTACGGCGGATTTGATTCCTCGAGAGTGTGAGACGCAGACTAGAGGGGCGACAGACGACGCGACGAAGATTACCCCGTCTTAGGGGAAGCTTCGATGCAATTAATGTCGGAGCTTATTACACAATACTTAATTTATTAGTTCGGCATCTCGTACACTGTAATTGTATTTACGAAACTTTAGCTGATTATTTTCATTAAGCTCTGCTTATATTTTGTGATACCAGCCTGTATTATATTCCACAAAATGTACCATGAACCAGGCGATATATGTAAAACTTTTTCATATGTTTTTAAATAAGTGTGCTTAAGAACATTTACCTAGTGTGGATACAGCCTATTTTCATTCGGTACCATTCCTAATTATGTAGCTAGATTTTGATTTCACATCCTATGAGGTTTCAATTTTATAACATACCTGTGCACCTCAGTAGTACCACAGTTCAAATAAGGTAGCAGTAGGTAGGTACTTTACTTATCCAGCTCCATACTAAATAATGATAATCATCCAGTGGCGCTATAACCCTACAACCTCAGGGATGGAAGTTGCACGCTGAAGCCATGCTATGCTGAAGAACACAAAGGCAATATATTATTTTTCGACCTCGGCTCTAGACTCTTAAGAGTAACATAGTGTACCTACCTACTTGTCACACAGTAAAAATTTTCTGTATTGGGTCCAGTGTAAGGTACCAAGGTCAGGACTAATTAAATTAATTATTTACTGCTCACTTACTTCCACTGTGCCAACAAAAGCCGGAGACAGGATATTGTGCTGCCACAAGTGCCGGCAACCACTCTGCGTGGCTCACGTCTTGTATGCAATTCCCTCACGAAGCAATCACAAATTATATCCAGGTACAAAGAACACGATTTGATTGTAATATTATTTCGTGAATATGACAAAATTGAAGGCTCGGAGAATGAGGAAATGAGATTTTAAAACAACTTCGTTATCACATTTTCATATTTTGTTATTATGATATTTATTTTTTTTACCTACTGAAGAGGCTTTCGATGTCATCAGAATATTTTTAAACTAATTCTTAAATCGTACGAATCTATTTAGTTAATCTGTCAAAAACTTAGACATTTTTATCTTCTAAATTCAATGAATTTAAATAACTAGTCACGTTTATTTTATCATATTTATTAAAAACCCCGTTACTTTATTCGTGCTTTATGGAGAAAAGCTCTAATTTAAATTTAAATTAAACTTTTCAATACGAATTCAATTTCATGACGGAACACTTATAACGTTTAAGACGCTTTCAATTATCTATACTACATTGATTACGTACATTTTGTTATATTATTAGATACATAATAGTCTGTTTTGCTCTAATCTTATAAACAATATATTTATATTAATCTCCCGAGACGGGCATTGTATGCCGAAATAATTTCACTAATTAATTCCTTCAAGTTTGTGTGGGGAGCTGGAATGCCTGTCCTTGACTTGGCAACAAAGGACTCTGGTCTTTTGTCTAAGCTTCGTCGGCCACCGACGAAGCTTTGCTACGTTTTTCTTCATACCTACTTTGATACAATCGATAGCATGATCCTCAGCTACGATATTATATCTTTGCAAGTGCACTGGACGGCAACATCGTGTATATAACTAACCTTAGTTTTTTGGACCCTTAGAAAAAATTGAAGTACAGAAAATTTAAGACAAAAAATGTTGGTCTTCCTAAATTATTTATTGTCGACGCCGACAGAGACAGTGAATAAATTATTATAAGTTTTTAATTCAATTCGGGTTAACTTGACATTTTTTGTATAATTTATGAGTTAGTTTCGATATTTAGTATGCATTGTTATTTATATGGTAATATTAAATTAAGATTAGATCTCTATTACGATAAGGAGAGTCGTTAAATGATATAAGACATGCTTCTTTGACAATTTAACTTTCGTCTTGGTTTTTTTAATACTCAAGTTGATTTTAAACATTATTTTAAACAAATGACAATTTAGTTTATTAATTTCTTTTTTAATCTGACAATTTAGCTTAATTTAGTAACTATAAGATTGTATTATTTTTAGTTAAGTTCTGTGAAGTATACGTATGTATTGTGTCCATTGGCATTTAACGTTTAGAAGAAAAACAGGAAAATATATTTGTTTTAGCAAGACAAACACTCGCATACTTATGTTATTAGTATACGTAGGTATAATTGTCCTTGGTCGACATTCCTGTTCTATAGAAATATCGAATACAATAACGCTTCGTTCCGAAGTATTTTTTGTGTGTTTAGTGATTCCATTGTGCTCACTAGTAGATCTTTTTGATTTCGTTAGCAATTATAATGTTCTAAGAACAATCAGAAACTGCGGTTAATAAAAACATAAAACATCCTAAGTTTTATTTTAGATATCAGCTAAACTTTGAATTTTGTGAGTGATTTTTTTATTTTTAACAACGAGCAAGCTTACCCTATAAGTTCACTACCCATTCAATAATTCACACCATGAGTAAAATAATCATAACGTCAAATAAATACCGAATAAAATCGCTTTTAAAGCTACGTATGCTGTAGTCGTTAAAACCTTATTTTTTCATTTTCATTTATTACAACCTAATTAATCATTAACCTATATTGATATGGTTCATTAATGTGCAAGATTAATTCAGCCGGCGCAGCAGATGCCTAAGCCCTAGAACAATATTCCCACCTGAATCCTAATTGCAACAATGTTTGGAGCAATCGAGGCGAATGAAGAGTCATCTCAACTTGCGCGGTAGCAGTATTTGCTTTTAATTTGTAACATACAAACTATCCGCCGCGAAATAAACTCAATTTTGTAAGCTATTTTTCAATTAAAGCGCCATCAAAGGATTGCTAATAGAATTAGGCAGGGCTCGCCGTGTTGAAACGGTTCATTACGGAATTTTTAGTTCGATACCTGTACAACGTGGCGTCCTCTGAACGATATTGAGTAAGTACTAGCTTCCTAATAATTTCAGTCAGCTTGCAAGTAAAATGGTAACCTGACCGATGCGTGCGAAAAATTAATCAGCGAAGTTAGCGAGAACAGATTCATAAAATGTCGGTGCACACGGCGCGGCCGCGGACAAACACCGATCCTATGAATAGTAAATTTCATGAATATTTTAGAACAATTGCGAATGATGTTCGATTTGATTCTGTATGTAGGTCGACGGAAATAGTTCAGGGATTGTTAGATCTAATTATCTGGGAGAATCTCGACTAATTGAATTAGCTAATCAACTGTGCCAGGGACGTGTACAAGTTTCACTACAAACTCAATACCTTTCGAATGACAAAAGTTTCTATAGTTATGTCAGCCACTTAAAAATGTTCGTGAAATAGAAATGTTTGTTCATTTCTAGACTCTACATTGAACGTGTA